>JAIPRL010006198.1:0-28506 GCA_025469235.1 Pemphigus obesinymphae | reverse complement strand
TTAATTTCGCCGAAATATTATAGTATAAAATAATGTATAATTTCATTAACGCGAGGCCCAAAATGTCTTACAAAAGCGCGAGGCCCGGGGCAGGGGCCCCGCTGGCCCCTGCCTAAGGCCGGCACTGTTCATGTATATATATGTATATGTACCTCGGTCGCAAATATTATTGAGAAATCGTCGAGGATAACAGACCTAGAGATGTGAGGTCGGTAAATACTAAATTCACGTAAATTTTAACGTATACTTAAAATTCAGGGACATCTCATTTTAAATGTTTTTACTAGTGTAATCATTTTTTTTTTTTTGCCTTATAAAGTGTATACTATAATGAATAATAATAAAATCAATAAAATGTCCTTATCCAGTGAAGAATTTTAGGAGCGTAGATAGTAAAAAAGATAAAGTAAAAAGAAGTAAAAAGAATAGTATAAAAGATTTTTTTTGTTTTTATACATGATTATAAATAACTAAATAATTGTAAAAACAATGGTTAATGAGGTTATGAAATAACACGCATAATTAATTTACAAAATTAACAACTCGACTTGGACAATTGATTATGATTTTTTTTTAATATTAACTATTGTTCCAATTGATCGACAGACAAGAAGCATCCCATTCTATTTCCTAAAAATCATGCTGTCACAAAATTAATTGCTAACTTCTTACATGTTACATACCTGCACTTGGGTGCTCAAACTTTACTATCAATCATGAGACAAAGATATTGGCCATTAAGTGGGAAACATTTATTTTAAAAAAAACCGTGCACTACATGCATCAGCTGTTTCAAAACAAAACCAACATTTCAACAACCACCATTGGGTCAACTTCCCAATGCTAGAATAACTCCTTCACAACCATTTTCAAAAACTGAACTAAATTTTTATGGTCCAGTATATGTACGCCAATCTCTCAACCGAAAATTCTCAAAGGTAAAAACATATATTGCAGTCTTTGTTTGTATGGCAATCAAGGCAGTACGTTTAGAGCTGGTTAATGGTCTGTGTACAAAGGCCTTTCTTGCTGCCCTACAACAATTTACTTCCAGAAGATGTTTATGTAAGGAAATCCATTGTAACAATGGTACTAATTTTGTGGGAGTTGCAAAAACGCTCAACGAAATGTACAAATTTGTTTTACAAAATTGCATCAATTTTAAACATGTCAAAATATCAGATCCCATAGAATTGCACTTCATACCACCTGGCTCACCACATATGGGTGATCTCTGGGAGGCCAATCTAAAATCTGTCAAGTATCACCTGTACAGGTTTATATGAAGAAGTCTCAACACTTTTTACTCAAACCAAAGCATGTCTAAACTCCAGGCTTTCGACTCTGATGTCTAATGACCCCAATGATCCAAAACCATTGATTCCTGTACATTTTTTGATTGAAGATTCCTTGATATTACCAATTCAACGTGACGTAACAAACGATTCTGTGAACTACAATCAAAGATGGAAGCAAGTACAATGTTTGTTTTTATCTTTCTGGAAATTATGGTCAAATGACTATCTAAGAACTCTGCAACAACGACCCAAATGGCACAAACAGACACCTAACCTTGAAGTGGATGACATTGTGATTATAAGAGATACCAATCTTCCACCTTCGAATTAGATTCTGGTACGAATCATCCAATTGCATCCAAGATTAGATGAAACTACAAGAGTAGACACAGTGAAGACTTCAAAGGGGACAATCAAAACAACCAATCATTAAATTATGTAAATTACCTATTTGTTGAAGACTCCCTACAACGGGGAGTATGTTTAGCATTATTTTGATTATGCTAATTGGCAACCCTAATTATAAGCAAAATTATATTCTATAAGTAAGGTTAAGAAAATTGTATGTTATGTTTTAAGCTGGACAATTGAGAAAATAATTTTTTACACTAGATGGTGCTATAAAAAAACATTTCCGAATCACCTTTAATGAACTTGGCAAGAATCCAAAGATAATATATTATATTTGGTATAAACCAGGGGTTCTCACACTTTTGATATCCATGTGCATGTCTCCTTTGTACCTATTATATGAGATATACTCTTTTTAGTATTTTTGCGCCCTGGGGAATTTTTCATATTAAATTACCTATTATTTATTTTTTTTTTTTTTGCTCATAAACTTTTATCCTGTATCTACTATATATTTATTGAATGATATTTGTGTAGAATTTCAATTCTGAATGACCTTTTTTATAAACAATTTAAAGGGGAATGAGGGATCTAGTGATTTTACAATTATGTTTATTTTTTTCTCGGTAATCAAATTTTCGACTAGAAAGAGTCAAATAGGAATTTTGGAGTTGTTATGTTAACGATAGCAAATTAGTTCTAGTTGTTACTTTGAAGAGGTCATTTTTTGATTTTTCCAACAGCTTCTGTTACGCAAAGTATAAAATATTTCGTTCTTGTAACAGTGGCGTATTTACGAGGGGGGGGGATTTGGGGGATAGATCCCTCCCCTTGCACTTCGACTTTTAATTTTTTTTATGGAAATATATAGTGAAATGAAAAAATATATGCCTAAGGAGGGGGATAATATATATTTCCATAAAAATAAAAATAAAAATTATAAAATGATATAATTCATAATACCTGTGTTACTATAGATAATAAAGAAATGGATTTCCATTCAATCGATTTATTTATAGAGTATAGATAACAGCACGCCCGCACCATATTCGTGAACCGCATGATCACCTCGGTCACCTTATGATTAATTATTTCATCCCCCCCCCCTATAAATAATTTCTAAATACGCCGCTGTCTTGTAAATAATCATAGTATTAGATAACCGCTATTTTCTGTATATATTTAAAATTCAATTAAGACAACAATTATTATCTGTGTTTTATTTTATATATTTATATTTATGTTGTTATAATATGCACATTTTAATACACACACACACACTCTCAAAAAAGGCAGTCCAATATAAATCGCCGTACCTACCGCATGCATTGCGACGTGCGAGTATATATATAAAAACATATCGTTGTTTTTAGTTTTTTTTTTTACGTTCGCTATTGTAGCTCGATTTAAATAATCGATCATCTTGTATTACGAATTTTATGTTCGATATTCACCATTGTGGAAACGTTTATATTGTTCGACATTCGCGTATACCGACGGAGAGTTGTTCGCCAACGACGGTGTCGTTTTCGTCCGTTGAATTGTATTTAATATATTTTTTATATATGTCTTAATTTTATATTCTGTCTCGCAATTGAGTATCTGCGGTATTAATCATATTGTAGATAATAGATTTGTAGTTGTGTGGATTTTATTTATATAGGTATAGGTATAGCGGCTGGCCAGTCTGCGCGTGGAAATTTTTGTGAGTACCTATACCTATTTTTATATATTTTATATTGTTGAGCCAAAAAGGCTAGTATCATTATTATTATTTTATTTATTTATATTTCTATGTTACTGTGATTTTTTCTCTTATAATTATAATCTATATTCAATGTCTGTACCAGCAATACATGGAATTATTATAGTAACAAAAAAAAAAAAATTGTTTTATAATTAAATGAAGGTTACCTATTTCCCATATTAAGTAAAAAATATTATTTAGCGTAACAAGGCCGCAAGGCAAACAGTGTCTATAAAGTTTGATTCCATAAACTTTAGAACCGTTTGAACAACCTTTAATTGTACACCTGCAATTCACCATTCTTAAAAATGGTAAATGTATAAATTATAAAATAAAATACAATTAATAATTAGATATTAAACATAACCATAATATGTTTTAAAATTAAAAAATAAATATATGTAATTTAATTACATTGTCTTTAAGAAAAATTCAATATTTATAATGACAAATTAAAAACACGGAAATGTTTAATATGTATTTTACTTACATTTGATTTTCTAGGACAACATTTTTCACAGATTAATATAGTTTTATTCATTCTTTCATCAATAATATCCCTACGTTCATATTAGGGACATTATAAATGCGACGTAGTCCATTTGTTTATATGTCTATAATAATAAATTACTATCGTTTTATCACATTTTTGTTTAAAATATATGTAATAATAACAATCAGAATATTTGTGGATTAAACGATAATACGGAAATTTTTAATTATAATTTAAAAATTATAACATAATAGGCTTCTTTGGAGTTTTCCATGGACTTAAAATTTGTACTTTTTCCAACACTTACAAAAAAATTACCTACTTAATACAAATGAATAACCAAATTTTATGTCAGTTAGTCAATATTAGGAACATTTTAAATTGGATACCATAAAAATAATTTAATTGATGATTTAAAATTGTTAATCTTCAAACTTCAAATAGTACTTATATATATTAATTATGTTTACCAGACTATTAAAATTCATTTATTATTCAATATAGTCCGCAATCCATAGCCCGATTATTATTTTTTTTTTTAAAAAGCAGATTTTAAAATATTATTATATGCTTATATATATATGACATATAGAAGCTGTTATTATAAACGAGTAAATCCCCGTGGAATATACGTTGTATATACTTAAAAAAAAAAAAAAATTAAATTATAACGTCACTTGAAATTAACTTTATTCCTGTAAACCTACTGTATATACCTATACTGCTGTGATATAAGAGCACTTAATAACACTTGCAGTTCTTCGTAAATAATTGGTACTTATATATTATATAATATTTATCACTGTCGATCCCGTTATTATACTATACCAGATAACTGGTCCACGTTCAATATTATACCACACACACATATTGTATAGAGTAAAAGGAAAAGTAGCACATTTTATACTCTAGTACATATTTTATCTAAAAATAAATTATTTATAAGTAAGAATAACATATTTATGTAAATATTAGTGACAGAGCTAGAGACTTCTAATATAATATCCAGGGATTTCAACAAAAATATAAAAGCGAGTATTTTTCTATTCGCATGCGTACCTATAGAGTTGCTTAAAATATAATTAATAGATATATTATCGCGTATAAAAAATATACAAATTGTATAAAAGATACATTTTTTTTTTTTAGTGAAAATATCAATACCCGAAAAATTATTATAATTTATTATTTTTCAGAGCAAATATTTTTTTAATTTCAACCTTACGGTATTAACACGCTAATATTCTACAAACATTATAATGCTCAGCAATTATTTGTGCATACCTAATATATATTTAGTATTTTATTTAGTATATAGCTATATTTATTCCTAGGAATACATGAAAAACACAAATAAACATCTGCAGTGTTCTAAGCATGGCGTAGAAAAGATTAGGTTATAACTCTAAACATGTAAAATCTAAAAAAAAACTTTTAATACCTAATTAAATTTTAATTGATTTACTTCAAAAAAATTCCACTGGAAGTGCTTACAACGGCAAATTTTTTCATTCAAAATGAATGGTATTTCGAATTTTTGTGTAATATTTTATTATTCAAATGTTAAATTAAGTATTTTAAGTTTTACAAACAATACACATATGAATAGAAGAAATTATAAAATTTAATTCTCACATAGAAATAAAAAATAAAAAATAATACATCGTTTTCGAAATACGTAATTCTTGTAATAAAACAAATTATTTTGTAGAAATTGGGTTTTATATTTAGGTAAGTAAATAATATAATATTATTTTGACATTTATTATTATTATTATTATCTAATATTATTATTATAGGACGGTACCGGGTATCTTTTTATTTTGATCATTATCCTTATTATGCCCTATTAAACGTAAGTACAATTAATTAAAATAGTAAAGTTTTAAACATTTTTATTGTTTTATTTAATTAAAAATAATTAATACAATGCCACAATATATTATTATAGCCTGCAATAATATAATCTATAACATCATATAAGCTATGTAGGTATACTATAATTAAATTTTATAATCCACGTAATGATCGCATATAAGTAGGTACTCAATAATAAGATTTGGCTTTCGTTTGCAAACTGCATTCATTATGTTTTTATAATTTTTGTAGTTTTTTTTTTTAAATGTGTTAAAGTATACTCATATAAATATTGAATACATGTACATATTAACATATACCTAATGTACCTACCTGTTCTGTTTCTGTTTCAAAACTAAATAATTTTCTTTTTTCTAATGAAAAACACTAAAAGAACGCTACATTAAAAAGTGTTCAAAATAGTACTTTTATAATTCAAACGTTACTAAGGCTACAATAAACATTGAGACATAAATTATACACTATTTAAAAGGTGAAAACTTTTTCGATGTTTTGTTAGATTTAGATTTTCAAAAAAAAAAAAAAAAAAAATACAATTAAACATTTCCCAAATACGTCTTTTTGTTTTCCTAGATTTTTAATTCGTTTTTATGATTTTTAGAAATCGCTACAAAATATGGTTATTACTTATTATATAACTTCTCACCTTACGTTCGGTTGTACAATATTTCTATTCTACGTTCTTTTAAAGTTACACGGTATTTAAATTGCTTAAATATGTTTGTATAAAATAAAAAATGATACTGACACAGGTCAATTTTGAAATTACTTTTAAAATATATTTAAATGTTTTTAATTTATTTGATTTTCATTTTTCTCGGAATTTCGTAAAAATTGCCTATACAAAACTCCTCAAATATTGGGTGTGTGACTTCATCTTATCTTCAAATTATTTTTATTTATTTATTCTTACAAATGTTCAATTTAAATCATATTACAGTCATATTAATAGATAAGTACGCCCTATTATTATACATTATACCCGGGTACCTATATTGTTTGTTGTAAAACTAATGTTTGAAATCACCATTTCAATTCAACAAATAATAATTATTGTAATACCAAAGTCGCAATTTCAATGATTTCGAGGAAAATTATTACAAGTATTACAAGAATGACATTTTTTTAGCTAATTTTCCGTTTTCAAAGCGACTTATCAATTTTTCGACAGGGTCGCTGATGGATTTTGCTACAGCTCTGTGTATGGACTATGCGGTCACTATAATTCTATAGGTATTTTATATCCTAATGTAGTCAATACGATATTAATTTTAAAACATTACAATGTAAAACAAATTATTACCTACCATTTCTATGACTACTAATTAACATTGTTTTGATACATTTTTGTTTTTTTTCCCATTAGAGTTTGCAAGCAATTTGTATATTGAAGTCCTAACATACAGTTTACTACATACAATATTATTTATTTTATGATATTATAGTATTATTAGTGGTTTCTATAACAAACAATGGTCAACGAAATATATGGTCCATATATAAATAAGTAGTATAAAATATGAACATTATATTTACCTGTATGTATCATAGAAAATATAACAATATATTCCGTGACATTTACTATCTTATTATTATTTATCAATCATAATATACTGCGTTTCTATTAATGGGCGGTGCCGGTCAAATTTATTTGGACTAAAAAAATGACCCCGTCAAAAAAATCGCCGGTTTGTAATCGAGTGTTATCACCTAATCATCTCTACACCAAAAGCTTTTATAAATTACACATATACTTATTATATTAAGTATTTAAAATTAAAAAAAAAAATGTTTAAGTATTATTATTCTATAAGGTAATAGAATATTAATGGGGGGAGGGGGAGGGGGTTAAATGTTGGAACCAAATTCAAAAGAATCGGTATTATTACATTAAATTCGATGTATTGGAAAAAAACAATTTTGATTATTTCAGAAAAAATTGAATCTTATAGGTAGTACCTAAATAATATATACCTATATAACACTGTGCATGATTGGATATAAATTATAGTTGTTACCGTTAAATGTTTTAAATATTTCCCTGCAGTTTAAATGGAGGTTTTTAAAGAATTAAAAGACAGTGATGAAAATAAATAATTAAATAATTGTGGTAGATTTAATTAAATTCAAAAATAATGTGGAATAAGAATGCATTAAAATTGGACCTCCAATGAAATACCCATAAAAAAGTGAATAAAATATCATGACTAATAAGAGACGCGGAACGTTGTGACTTGTGTTTTAAGCTATAGGTATGCAAATAAATGTCGGATGTTCTATATAATTCCTTTTTTTTTTTTTTTTTTTTTTGCCCTTTTCGATCATTATTACTCCCTCCCCTCAATCCACCAAATGCTTGATTTATCGTTGTACAAACAATTCCACTCAATTTTTTAAAACTATTGTAATAATAACTGTCAAAAATTTAGTGAAAATAAAATTATTATGAATACATAATAATAATAATCGTTAGTCCTCGAATCAACCACGATGAACAAAATAGCCAGCTAAATAATACGTCAATTGCTCGTGCATATTTCGAAGAAAGCATTTAAATTTCAAACAAATAATTTAACTAGTACAAAATTATATATTTAGCAGTATAATAAATATTTGTTATAGTCAAATATATATATATATATATGATATTATTAAAACCAATTAATTGTAATATTTTCATATAATTCGCGTCGTATAACAAAGCTGATTGGTTTAACACTTTTCTTTTTACCACCCCGCCTTTTGATATTTTTATGTACATTAATCTATTTTTTATTTTAAAACATAAAAATGAATTAAATTTGAATGATTATAAATATTTTTAAGTCGTATTAAGTTTATACTTTATAGATATGACATTTATACAGACTTTTAAAGTACTTAAATACCTACTTAATCAGTGTAAATTAATTCATTTTTCATTGTAATTTATTAATTATTATTTACATATTATAGTAATATATTAAATTATTCATTATTAATATGTCAAGTGATGATGTTTTTGATATTACCTATACCAAGAATGGATATCATGGGCGCTTTGGCGCTCGTATGGTCAATTCCATGGGTAGGGGGGGGGGTGCAAAATAAAATAAATCATAATATTTTTATATTTACTACAGGTTTTAGTGAATACCAGAATAATAATCACTGCAACGATAATCCACAAAAAAGGAGTTAGAATAATAATCCCTAAATATTTGTTAGGATTGTTAGGATAAAAATTGAATTCAGATAGATACATTTTTAAAATTTAATTTAATGCCTAAACAATGTCCTAAACCTGAAATCGATGACGCTATAGCCGCTCAAAAATTTGGAGATTATTTTTTTTTGCATTTCAATTGTTTGGTTAAAAACATTATCACAGATTTGAATTATTCCATTTTGAATTCTATATGATACATATTTTTACACTTCCCAGAGGTTGTGTCTATATGGTTTGATAAAATATCATCTCCCGAAACAATTCGAAATTCTAATGAATTATTTTCCGAATTCAGAAAAGGAACAATACAAGAAATATATGTTATTAAGTCCATATAATGGTAACAATGGTGAATCTAATCGCCCATAATATTTTCATACTGATATTATCATAAATAAATTGCCAATATATATTAAGTTAAGTTAGTGATATTTCGTTAACTACTAATTTAATGCAGGGAAAAATTTTAATTAACTCAATTTTATTATGTTAAAATAAAATATCAACTATTGTATCTCAGCTTTAAAAATTTATAATTAATTTTGTTATACGAATGATTATAAAAAATACCTAGGTATTTTAATATTAGGTATTATTTAAACATTTAATAAAATGTATAGGTATTTGTATTTATATTTCAAATTTAAATACATTTATAATAAGTAGACCATGGACTTTAATGTCCTAAAAAATAAGAAAAATATCCTTAAAAAAATACGATTTACTGCTTCAATAAAATGCCACAATATTAAAAAAATATCCTAAAAGTATTTAAAAATGTATTTAAATTTACCAAAAACAATTATGAGCTATTTTGTATACCTAATATTATTTAAAAAATATATTTTAAATTAGTTTTATATTAACTATTTTCCGTTATCGCATATTTATACCGTATCATACATGCTATCGAGGTTGTACATATACGATTTTATTATACCTCTGTATTATCATATTTTTAAATATTTGTAAATATTTTTAAATTATAATATTTACATTTTTCTTAAAATTTCCTATACAGAATTCCAATATCGCATGTGTGGCGTTCTCTTAAAAGTATTTTTTTACAAGACAACAGAGCATTTGTTTTTATTTTAAGCGAAAATAACAAATAATAAATACATACCTACTGCATGTGGATATATTTCGTTTCATATCACGTGCAATAATATGTTACTTCCATGTAAATTGTAACATATTGAGAAATAAATGAAACATTTTGTTGAAATGTTTCTTTATATAGGTAATAAAAGTAATTCGAGTTGTCATTTTTCATTGAAGTAGCTGTCTCTTCATATAAATATAACGGTAGAATATACAAATTATATAATATATTTTTTTCTCTGTGCCGTCCGAATATTTTATTTTTTTTAAACAATTAAACGAAGTCATTTATTGAATCAAAATATATTGTATAATTTAATTTCAAATACAAAGACAGTCTATTGTATTTTATGACCGAATATAATATTTTAATTTTATTATACATTATATAATCATCAGAAATATAGTTTTAATTGAATTAAATTTGTGTACTACAGTTTTGTAGAAATTACAAATTGAGTTAGGTATCCATTTAAAAATAAAAACAAAACTTATTTTATTATATAAATATGGTATTGACATTTCACCGGTCGCGGTAGATTAACTTCTAAGTATAGATTATACGGATAGCCAATAATCTGTGACTATAATATTATAATTATATTATATTATATCTAAATAGAAATTATGAAAAAATGGGTTGTCAGCTAAAGACCATATCCAAAAGTTTATATTTTAATATTGAAAACCTAAAAAATCAATATATGCACTTATATAATTTTAGTTTAACCGAGCCTTTCACACATGTTATTACATGCTCAAAATAGCATTTCTTCAATTTGCAGTGTTTTCAAACTTAAACTATTTTTATTTTCATTGTCCTAAGATGTTTTTCCCATTTTTGGAATATATAACTATTAGAATAACATCTATACCAATATATATTATATATAATATTACAAACTATTAGATTATTATTCTAACAGTAATTTTTCAAAAAAAAATGAAAAAATCTCATTGGGGAAATTTATAAAAAAAAAAAAAAAATATTTTTAGTTTGAAAACACTGCAAATTTAACCCAACATACTTTAAAGCGCGTAATAATATAGAAGATTATCAAAATGATATATATTATTAATTAGATTCCTTAATAATATTACGCTAGTATTATCTATTAATACAGTTTATTTTATAATTTAATTATGCATTTTCCGTATAAATTATTCTCTCTTTAATCCTGTGATAATACCCTGTATATATGCATTTTATAATATGACCGTGTAGATATATATAATACAATTTATATATTCCGTGTAATTTTAACAATATATAATATTATACAGGGAAACAATACATATATCAAGTGGAAACTATATAGGCATATTAATTATTAACAAGATAGATAATTTATTGTCGTTCCTCTTGAGAATGCCTGAAAAAACACGAAACTAATTTCAAAGTTATTTCGAAAAGCCTTTAATATGTAATAAACATTTGTATACAATTTAAATTTAATAATATTTTCCACGCTGTATGAAAAATCAATTCTTAAGTCAAGGACATCGGTACGTTAAGAAAATAAATTATTGTTAAAAGATGCATATTATATGTATGTTATAGTATATTATTATTATATATACGTAATTGAAAACATCTTATATATTACATTATATTAAATCTTCTTACATATCTTATAAATCATCTTAAATATCTATATAATATATAATTTATATAAATATTGATTTTTTTTTTTTTTTTAGAATAGTTACATTGTGAATATTTTAGTACATTACTGGTCCTAAGTATAAACATAAAAATATATAATGATCAATTAGCCAACTATTATCGATACACGACTACCTAATCAATCTTTAAACAAAATAATAATAGTAATAATAATATTTTCTTGTATTAAAGTTTAATTAATTAAATTTTAGTAGAACTTCTATAAAAATTATTATGATTTTTAGTTTACCTATACCTATAGTAATTTTATAGTCACAAAATTTCACAAATTTAGAAACTTAAAAAAGGAGAGAAAATTATGTATTCGTAATTGTAGTTTCAAAACCAAACCAATTACACTTTTAAAAGCTCAAATTCAATATACGAATTTTAATTTGAAGAAAACTTATAAAATTTCATTTGTATATACATTACGCATATATATTGCAGGATATAAGTATAAAATTGTTTTAAATTATCTTGAACGGGATTAAATTTAAAATATAATATTATTATACTGTAGTTTTTATATTATTTATTTATATCATGGAAAATATTTTATAGTTTTGCTTTGTTCATATTAAAACTTATATATCGATTGAGAAATAATATATATTATTAGTTCTAAAAGGCTAATTAACTATCGTTCAAATTATTAAGCGTGCTAAAAACACTTTTATCCTTTAATTATGGATATTTTAAATTATTATTTTTAAAGTACACTTAAAAACTACATTTTTCAATACATTGATTTTTTTTATGTCACTTAAAGTAAAGGGCGTATTTTGTGGTTGTAGGAACTGTTTTTTTAATAGACACCTCTTACTTTTTAGTTTTTTGTATGAATTATTATTTAGGCGAATTTGTTGAAAATGTTGATGTATCAACATAATTTAAGGACTATATTATATAGTCTCCTTGCTTAAATTTTACTTAATGTTAGGCACGTATAAATAAATTGGTTTAATTATAACTGATAACGGGTACCTATATTATAAGTACAATTATATAACTAATTAATTTTAATTGGTATAATATTTAGTAAAATGTGTATTTCATACTTGAACAAGTTTTACGAGTTAAAAAAATATAATAATATGAATTGGGTAATTAAATTAAAAGAGTATTTACAGGTGTGCGGGAAAAACAAGCTTTAACTAAAAACGTCAGATCGGGAGTTTTTAAAATTTTAAATTATTGGAGAATAGTATATTTATGCGAGTTGTTCTGCTTTAGATTAGTATCTTTTTATTGTTAACAAATTAAAAATTGAATAGTATACATTGATTAAAAATAGGTAACTTACTTCTATTATGCACATTGACCTAAATTCTAAATCCCATTTTACTAATTTAACTTCATTGGCACACTTGATGATTCAGAATTCAGATCATAAAAATAATATACTATTTTATGGCCATCATAATTATAACGCATTTTTTACATAACACATTTTAAAGCAACATTACTACATGTTTAGTCACTATATTATTATGCTATTTAATTTAACTGAAAATACACATTTAAATAAAACGTTAAAATGTTAAATTACTTTTAAAGTTTTAACTGACGCATTTAGTACCTACTGTATAATGTTAAATGACTTATCTCGCACTTCTCACAAGAATATAGGTGATTATATAATAGACATTTTCTCTCGGTTTTTTTTTTTTTATTGAACTCATTTTACAATTTTTTTTTTTTTTTTTTTTTACCTAACATCCTTTTTAAGCATACCCATCTGTATAAGTATATATACATTACCCTTTTGGTATTAGTATATACTTACATAAATTAGAATAACTATAATAGTTCTATGATCGTTTCAATGTCGATTTCAATACCTTAATACATCAACATTTTCAGAATATTTACAGCGCATAAGAGGCTAGTTCCTGTTTGGAAAAAAATAGTTTGTATCACCACAGAACAATGAAAAAATAGAATATAAAATATGTATTTAAGAGGACGACACAACAACAATTTTTCAATGAAAAACTTGCATTTGAATTTTTTATTTTTATCAATTTACAAACATAGAAATACGAAACGAAAAACAAATCATAGCTAACACATTATATAGCGTTCGATGGAGCCGATTTTTGATATATACATTTTTACACGTTTTATGAGTTGTTAAAATATCTATTTTTTATTTTTTTATTTATTTTTTTTTTTTTAAAGCTTATAAAACGTTATAAAAATATATACATCGAAAATCAACTGCATCAGTCACTAGATAATTTTATTCTTTATCATTTATTTTTCATTTCATTTTTCTATAATATATTCTCAAGTAGATAAAAATTAAAAATCGGTAAACATATTTTTTTAACAAATATCGTAATCACATGACAATTATTATGAATGATATTGACACAAGACTATTTTGAAATTACTTTAAAATATTTTTTATATTGTTGGATTTTAATTTCACAAAAATCGTCTACATAAAATCCCCTAAAAATTGAGTGTGTGATGTCCTCTTAATGATTAAAAATGAAAAAACATACATCATTTATAGATAAATATGAGATGAGCACACCTTAAGAATCACCTTACAGTGTAAAATCTGCAATATACGTTTGTAAATCAAATAAATAATTCGGTTTAACCAAGTATATATGAGTTCTAAAAAAGAATGTAATTTGTTTCACATATTGAGTAACTATTCAGTCTCCAATTTAATTTTGCTGGATAAATGTTTTAGTAATCGTTGCATACGTGTACAACTGTAGCAGAATATATTTACGACCGCGATGTAGATGATGCTAATACGAAACCTTCTTCACACGTCATGACGTGGGTAATGTGTATATATATATATTGGGAACATGGAAAACCAAATTTATAGCTTTTCTGCAGTAATATATTACACAAATTTAAAATGTCGAGGCCAATATAAATTGTGTATTCTGCGAGGACACTTTTCCTGATACTATATAGTTTCATGTAGTTTTACTTTGTTAACAAAAATGATTTTAAAAAATACCTTTTTATTAAAAAAATAATAATGCCGTGGTAATAAAGTAATATCACCGATAAACATTTTTTTTTTTTTTAAATTGGGATTTAGGGTGGTATGTAGGTATATTATAATCAATATTCTGTGAGTCGTATCTCAGGTGTGAAATAGGTGTGAAATGGATCAGTAGTGTTATCTCATATCTGTCATTCGCATAAAGCCACATTAATACCGGTTAAAGTTACATGATCACGCCTTGCTAAATTACTAGTAGGTATTTTCAATAAATTAATATTTTTATTCCGATATTATCCGGAAAGGTGATATTTTAATCCAACATAAGATTTTAAAAAAAAATGGAATCAAAATGACTCCTCAAAGGATCAAATCGTCATATTTTGATCAAATATATTAGAAATAATTGTCCAATTGGTCGATTCTTATAATCAGTGAAATAAACCACCATTTTTACAGTTTTAAGGTACTATTGAAAATTATTATCGTGGCATGTAAGTTTTCACTGGCTAATAGTAGTAATAAATACTGTAATTTGGTACATCAATTTTAGTTAATTATTATTTTAACAATTAATTAAGAAACATTCTTAATGTCTCAATTAATAATATTTTATAGTTTTAATTAATGACCCATGAAAAGAGGCAATAGGGGGATATGATACCCTCGCCTCTCCTGATATAAATAAATATATTTATTTCTTATGAAGACTGAGACCATGAAATTTTTTCACGAATTATATATTCTGCTCAGTTGATGCCGAGTTTTATGTTGATGTCTATTTCTTCATATCCTTTAATCTGGAAAAAGAAAAATCCTAAATGATCTTGAACTATAGAACACTATATAAAATATAGATATACAGCTGTTTTGAATTTTCCTGCCAAAAAATTAATTATTCTACGATTACCTAATCTTTAGAGAATATAGATATGTGAAAATTATGAAAATGATCAATAACTGATCTTTAATTTAATTTCCATTTATCAGGATAACAATATACAGTGGCGTATTTATGATTTCCTTCTGGGAGGTTGATTATCAGAAAAACAATCAGCGCGTCATATGAATTCCAGGCTTCCCTTGGCCTTATTATTGTTATCTAATATCTTACATTTAGCCATTTAGGTACGTAAGGTGTACTTATATGAGCAGTATTTTACTTATTTTGATTTTCATAATTTTTCATTTTCAAATTATTTTAATTATTCATATATTTATCAATATATTCTATTACTGAACAATAGATACCCATTCTTCAAGATTCTCAAGCCATTTCATCTCACACTTCTTTGAAGTGGCATTAGGTATAACAACGATTGTTTACATTTATAATCACAAAAATACAATAGAATATTTATTATTGATAACACACTGATTACGAATAAGATTACAGTTCAAAAGTAAAAAAAAAAATGTTATCAATAATTACAAAAAAAAAAAACAACCTGTCAATAGTGGTCGTAGCACTTCGCTCGTCGGATAGGATACTGATGGAGGATATATTGAGCTTGAATAAACAATGGTAAATCATTTGTTTCAATAAAACGATTCTGAGCAACTTTCGGTGTAGTATTATTTTCTGACTTTCATTGAAATTTTTTGTTATTTTCGGTAATTTTTCTCTACGCTTAAAAAGCTACTGAAAAATTTAAAATCAACTACAACAAATTTCCTATTCAAATTATGGTTACTCGGAAAATTCTACTTGACACCTACTTAAGTTTATACAGCGCACAATAAATGAAATCAAAGCAAAGTGTTATAAGAATTCTAAAAAATTGTTTTTAATTTTTACTACATCAATATACTTAGTGTAACATACAACTGCGCGTAGAAAATAGATCTAGATACTATTGTTATTTTTATTTTGTTCGTGAAATTGTTCATTTTAAAAAGAATACTTTTAATAATTTATAATTCGAGAGCCTTAAAGATGACGTGTGATCAAAATACTAAGTTTTCAGATGTATAATATGTATACAACCCTGCCAGTTTTTAGAGAGTAAAAACGTCTCGGAGTCTAATGGAATCTGACGCGTGAAGCGATTTTTTATACGTACCACCATGAATTTTTTTCGTGTATCACTTTAATTTTTTTGAAAACCTCAGGAAATTATGATCCAGAGAACGAAACATACTCAGTTTTTAAAGAATTCTACAGGAAAAATGTTTATGATCCCCTAATATTGTCAATATAACTTTATAATATTATTGTATTATTAAAATATTTATTTAAAATATATGTTTACGAAAAAGTAAAAACAAACAAAAAGGCAATTCGAAATTCAAAGGGATTTTAGTGATATAACAATTGTTATGCTCATCGGTGTTTTACAATAATTTAAATACTCAACTCATTATCAAATAATGTATAAAAACGAAATTCTTTCGTATATCATTTTTTATTATATATATAATTTTTTTTTTTTTGTAAACGCCGATGACGTATTCTAATTTTTAATTCTAAATTCTATGATAAGTGATAGGTGATTTAACTTTGAAATTTGAAATAATTTTTAATATATTTTCGTTATTATTTTGCATAAATATATTTTTACCATCGAAAACCGTTGGTGTGGCATCCATATAATAAATATAATTAATATAATATACATATAGTTTTCGAACTAAATACAACTAGTAATTTAGTACTACTAAGTGCCTATTTACAATATTATAATAAACGGGAAAATAATCATATATTTGTACGACATATTATAATATGTTTCAAATTCACTAGCCCTTGGCTATAGTGTTATATACACTATACTATGATATAGTATAGTGTACTATACTATATCATATTATACTATTTATACTGAAACTATTTGATAAATTGAATATTCATGCCAAAATGAATCTTCCCCCTACAGTTCATTCGATACATATCTCGTGACATATTTATCTTCGTGCAAGCCGTTTAGCTTGGATTTATGTCCATTGTCATATTTCATATTTTGTAATCTAAAATGTTTTCTTTTATAGGTACATAAAAATGTTACTATGTCCTTAAAACATTTTAAAAAAACTATGTACGTTAAAAATTAAAATAATATCTGCTAAAATAATTATAAACATTATTTTTATAATAAATCTGTTTACATTTATCTGTGAAGACTAAAAATGTTTTATAACATAAGATTATCATCATTTTCAGAAATGAATTTAAGTATTTTTTAATTCATTTTAGTCTTTATACCTTATTTGTGTTTAACTAAAGACATTTGAGCTATATAAACATATAAAGTCGGGTCTTTTTATGAGAGAATACGTTTTTAAAAAAAATTATTATATAATACCTATAAATAATAATTAACACTACAGTGATAATCATAGGTAATAGGTACCTATATACAATAATTGTATTACCTACCGATAATAGTTTAGGTCGATGTGGTAAATTAAATTACGAAGATAATATTTCTATTACTATTAAATGAATCTACAAATCTGCGTAAGTGTCGATTTCCTCATTCTGCACAATATACGGAATATCCGTACCGCATATGGAAATAGAAAATGTTTCGATAAGTATTACCTATAATATTATAACAGCTTGAAAAAATATATGCTCAAAAGCAGCTTTTGTTAAATTAAAAAACGTAAACACCAATATGTATTTTAAAAATATCTATTTAATTCTAAAATTAAAAATATAGTTGAATAAAAATAAAACCGTGGTAGTAAATTTTCTAAAACACTAATACGTTTTCCAAATAGTGAGGGTTTTATGTTTAGAAACAAAATATAAAATTGAAATCACATTATGTATAGATAGGTACTCCAAAATTATACTCAACAGAAAATAGTTTGTTTTCTTTCATACAGTATCGTTTATTTTGAATTATTATTCGAAACAAAAATTCACAACATCGTTCAAATAAAAACGAAAATTTAGAAGAATTGATATTATATATTATATTATATTACGCCATATAATTGTACGCATAAAACAAGATTCCTTCTTAGTATACTAACAATATAAATATTATATACCTACTGAGTGATTTTTCTATCTCATCATATTTTTATATGATAGCAAGTATAAATCATTTTCGGTCAAATGTTTTTGTATTTTTTTCTATACTCAATATTATAAGTAATTTAATATTTGTGTATAAATTAAACATTTTTGCCTCCCTTAATATTTGTTAATACTATATCAACTTTTGATTTTCAAATTGGCAATCTATGATTAAAATAAGAAATTCTTAAAGAATATATTTTTAAGAGAATTTATACGTTTTGATTTTTTAAATCCTATAAATATTTTCCAAGTACCTAATAAGCATTTTTATTTATGATTCCGATGAGTGAAGAAGATGTCCGTGAAGTTGGCCGGCCAATGTTAAACGACTGACTTCTAATTTGGTCATTCATTTGTATGTCATTTATAAGTATTATTGTAAGCACATGTTCATAATTTGTCAACCGAACCAATCTAGTCAAAAAGTCAAACTAACTATAATTTATAATCCACGTAAGTACACATCGCAACTAACTTTACAAATCGTTGTATTTTTTTCGAAATTTGATTACGCTAAAATGAAGTAATTATTATTATTATTATTATTATTATTATTATTATTATTATTAAAAATTTGTAAGTAATTACAACAACTAACTTATTTGTAAAGTTAGCCACGATGTGTACTCACATATATAATTATTAGAAGGCTTAATTTATAAATTATGAATTTTTGCTTACAAATACTTACAAAATGACTTAGGTACAATTGTACAAATTAATGGCGAAATTTGAAGCCGTTCGACTTTGGACGACTATAACTTCACAGACATTTGAAAATGTACAACTGTAGTACGTAATATTTAACACATTATCATATTACATGCTATTGTATTTTATTTTTATTTATTTATATGGGTAAATATGTGTGTATTTCAAGTGTATAGATTCAACATAAAATTAAATTACTATTGATATATCACGATTCACGATAAGTACAACAAGTTTAGAACAACTGTAATATAATTTTCCAATGCTAAATGTTTCCTAATGGTTTCCATTGTATACGCGCATGCATTATAGTGTATGTTATTATATAATATATATTACTATACACAAAACAAATGTAAATTATACGCTAAAACATTTTTATAACGATTTATTTCGATTGAAGACATAAATATAAAAAGTACAATATGTTTAATGCAATATGCGAGTAGACCAGATGAACGGCATTGATATTGAAATAATTTATTGGTTTTCTCTGTATCAGTGTATATAAGGCATATTACTATTAATAAAATGTTTTTTAAACATGTTTCTTAAACTTTGAATTGAATATTACCATAATTACCCATAATTTATAATTACGCGTATTAATGAAATAAAATAGCATAATTAATAAAAAATCAATATATTCATATTAAAAAAAAAAATTTAATTAAGTAATAATTAGATAAAAGTATAAATACTTAAGAAGACGTCGCACATCGCACCAAAGATTTTCAATGTTAAAAATATGTCACGTGAAACAAACAAAGACACATTAAAAAATAATTTCAAATTAAATCACTTCTTACAAAATGTATTGGGAAAACAACATTTAAAAGACAATCTCATTGAAGTTTTTTGAAAAAATAATTATAAAAGTTACAATGTAAAATATTTATTTTTATTTTTTATTCTATGAACTGAATATTTAGACAATTTTAAAGCTCTAATGAGATTGTACTTGGATTGTTATTATCTATAAATCCTATAATAAGTGTTATAATTCCGAAACTCCTTTAAAATATATATTTTTATTTTATTTTTTTTGTAAACAAGTTTTTGAACAAATATCATGATTGTGCAACAATAAAAAGTTGTACTGACATGGGACAATTATTATAAATTATTTTTAAATTGCTAAATTTTCGTTTTCCTTATAATAATATATTATATATATCCCTACTCTCGTAAAAACTGGGTGTCCGAAATTATGTCCTTTTAACGAAAAACATTCAAAAGTAGGTACTCTAAATGCATATAAAATTAATTTAAATACATTTACTCGAATTCTATTATAACTTATATTTTTTTAAATACTCGTATTTTGCAAGCCTGGTGGACTGATTGTTTAGGAAACAGCTGCAGGCGAATGAATTAAAATAGAAACACATAGGTATAGTAAACACAAAACACTGGAGGTTCAAATGTCTATCGGCCAGAATAATTTCAAGAAACCGCTTTTATGTTATGGGCTGCACAGTGCACAACCCCTTTATCTTTTAAACTTACCTAGGTATATTTCATGAATTGTTGTAACCTGCAGCAATTTACTATACAATGAGAAATTGCAGACAACCAAATAATATATATATTTATATATTAGGGCGTTGTAGAAGTATAATTCCCATTTTCCATACCTAAAACGCAACCATCGTTATACATAGACTTATAAAACACATTACAAATGTTATTTAAATACTAATACTAATATTTTAGACATTTTCATAAAAAAAACGTTCAATATACTTTTAAAAAAATCATTTTACACAATATATTACTATAATATACTACACAATATGTTACTTATACTATTTTTTTTTTTTAGATTTAAATTCACATAATACAATGCATTCTACACAAATTATAACATATTCTGTATTATTTATATAATTTCAATTTATAATAGTTACCGCAGTATAACTTTAAAATAATTCATATTTTATAAACCGTTTTCTCTTTTAGATAAATAATTGTAACGAATCATCTAAAACCATCCCCACTATTAAAGAACAACGATTTATCCATTTAAACAGCTGTTGAAATTTGTTAACTAATAAGAAATTAGGTTTTTCATCTATCTTGAAAAATATTCTATAGGTACTAATGTAACTAATTGATAGTTTGGACTGAATGCTAAATAAAAATGGAAAACCATTTTTTTCTTCCCCTCCCTTAAAGATGGAATTAAAAAAAAATCTTGCATTAGCGAAAATCTATGTCATTAAAGGAATATTTTTTTAAAAATGTTGGATATATTGAATTTTTTTTTTAAATTTATTTAAATACAAATAGAAACTTACTTTCCCATTATACCCTTAAAAGTAAAATTAAAAAAAATAGCCTATTCATTCTTCTTTGAGAAATTTATTTTGTCTACAAAATAAAAAAATTTCCATGTAAATCCAGTCAGTATTTTCGGAGATTACCTTAAACAACACATGCTAATACATGCCATTATAGGTATGTTCACTGATCCATTTTTTTTTACAAAATGTGCAGATTCTGTCCATACGTCTAATACTTTTGCTTTTCTTTACTTGGGTGGAAAGCAATATGCCTTATTTTATGCCAAACTTGCGTTTGTACTAGTTGGGTAGTTTACTGTGGGTTTTGCTTATGAGGTTAAGGATACTGTTTTATAAGGTCCAGTTCAGGTTCAGTGTCTCGGATATATGATTAGGTGACAATGATTTATCTACTTATTTGGCGTATTAAGGGACAGAGTTTTCATAAAAAAATTTTTTGAATTATTATTATACATTTCAAAATTATACGTAAATACTGATCGATTACCATGTATATTATAACGGTTTGTTACCGAGATTCAGTTGATTCTTCCTATCTTCTGCAAAATGTATAATGAGCTTTTTAAGTACTTCGGGAAAGTTTGAATTTACATTTAGTCATTGTTGATTGTTAACCAAAAACTAAAGTACAATGTTTGAAAAATGTGCTTCACAATTAGCTAAATGCATTTTATACAGGAAAAAAATTAAAAATCGAATACATTTTGACTTCAATTGTTTATTGACCATAAGATATATAAGATATATATAAATATAAGATATCTTAATTCGTGATTGTTTCGTCACTACCATAATATAATACAATAAAATACCATTATAGATTGGGTATGCCAGATTGAAAGTACCAAATGAGCCAAAAAACCTGAATGGTCAATGGAAGTAAAAAAAAAAAAAAAAAAATGTTTTTTTTTATTAATTCAATACAATTATATTTATTATGAATTCATTAATAATTTTTTTAATACGTAATTTAACTACTGCCGATAATATAATATCGAAAAATAAAGTCATCCAGATATAGATGATGAAAGTTTGTCTATTGTCCTTTTGGTCCTCGGACAGAATAGGTAGTGTATTATTTATTATTTATAATATTATTATTGTAGTAATTTACAATTGTTTTAAATTAGAAAGCTAAGATAAATTTTTGCAATGGAAAAATTGAATGCAGTGTAATATAGTTAAAAAATAATAACCTGTAACCATGACAACTTTATTCATTATATTGTTATTTTCCCTGCATTTATAAAATATTTCCGTTACAAAAGTTAGTTTCACTTTAACTATACTGATAAAATCGAAAAATTACCTCCTTTAAGTTCCGACTAAAACCAATATAATATAAAAAGCGCATGTACGCGTACAGGATTATTAAGATTAAAAAGGAAAAATGTGACAAGGTAGAATACATATAGTTTATGTACCTAAGTTAAAAGTTACCCACTTTACGTTGGTTGATTTGTTTACATTAACGTGCCTTTAAGAGGGGGGACGATCGTTAATTTATGTTAAAATTATGAAAAATGAAGTAAATCTGAATTCATTATAAAGGGACTTGAAATAAAGAAAATCAAATAAACTATATAAAAAAGTACATATTAATAGTAGCTACATACATTACCATAACTTAGGCTATACATGAAACACAAGTCATACGGCAGCTAGCCGGGAGGCTAAATAAGAAAAACTCTCAGCACAAGATGCTTTAAGTTAACATAAAATTATAATATTAAATTAAATAAACACTAGAATACAGTATTAAAGGGACAAGAAAAACAATGTCGAAATTTATGTGTGTGTGTACACGGGGAAAGGATCATAGTTGTCTCGTCAAAAGCTACAATACGACAGCCGGAATCCGAGTTTAAGGTTGTCCGTTATACGACGGCAAACGACCAGAAGATGAGTGTGACCAACGTGATGTCAGTTGTGGTCGGGTATAGTCTCAATTCTCTCTGAAATATTTGTTGACGTACATCTTTGGAAGGCGAGACGGCTGGAAAAACATAATTTTATTTAAAATTGAAAATGTAGGGAAAATGTATTACGTTAAATTGTATAACATTACACTCTTTACTGCTCGACTCCTACCCAATAAAACTTAAACGGACAAAAAAAAAACAACACATCAATACATAAAACCAATACATTTCTTGATTTGCTCCAAATCGAAAACGCATATTAATTCTTTACTTCCAATGTCTGACTGCATTTTTTTACTATCACCAAATTGTCTATACTTCGTGAGAAATCTGATTGGATAAAGATATTTCCGAATAGCAACACAGAACCAATAGATAAAATGATGAGTATCCAAATATCATAGGAGGTCTATTTTCATTTTTAGGCATTCGCGGAAATCGAGGGGTGGGGGGATTGAGAGGGCTTATCTCCCCTAAGAGTTTGACAAACCTCCTAAAAAATTATATTTAAATGTATTTATATATGGATACTTTTGTTAAGAGACATAAGAACATTTCGTTTAGTAAAAAAAAAATTTCAGGTTTTTTCACAAACCCGTACCTAATTTTGTTTTGATTTATCAATTAAACATGAAAATGTTAATGAATCTGTTTATCTGGACGAACACACAAACTCCGAATCTGTAAATAATTTTGTATCCATTGTCGACATGACAAACCGCACTGATTATAGGTTACCTAAATTCAGGACATATATCCAGTCTGTATATTAAAGGTAGGTAACTAATAAAAATAAATATAAATATAATATACAATATAAAATAAATATAAGTATGACTAAATGACTATTGTCAATAAAACTGTATTTTAAATGTTATGTGGGAAAATAAAATAAAATGTCTCCATATTTAAACCCATTATGAGATGAAAAATCTTATGAAAAATAAATAGGGAACTGAAATATAGGTACTCGTATATTATATAAGTAGGTACCCAATAAAAAAGCAGTGTTATTTTATTTTTAGATTTTGATGAGTTTCAAATAGTAAATATTTTTTTCTAATCTATAATTAATTTATTTTTCATGTTAATATGTTTTGTTTTGATTTATTAGTTATTTTCATTACAAGTCTGTCGTGATTTATAATATATAATGTTAAATTATGTATTACACATCAATATTGAAGTTGGGAAACATTAATATCGAGCGCAGCAAGCAAATTTTTTTTAGTTAATAATAAATTATATATTAAACATATATAAACATAAATGGATGCAAAAATGGTAGAATACTTTCAAATTTTCGTATAGAAATGCTTACAAAAATACGATTTGGAAGTATATATTTTAATACTACCCACAATATCGTAATTTATAAGTATACCTTCTAATAAACTATATATTGAATAATATCAATATTTTTTTTTTTTTTGATTCACGATGAAGAATGACCCAATTAATCAATAGGTGCTAAAAAACTATAACAAATCTATTATTGATTATTATACGCTAATTACTTTGTAATTAATGGAAACAAAAGTATATAACATACAATGTATATAGGCACTTCGATTGGACATATTGTACACGATTTGGTTGGCTATAAAACAATTATTTAGAGCACGTCATTATGAATGGAGCTCGTTAACTAATAAACGAAACATGCTGTCGCTAACCAAAATTGATTATAACATCATGAAAAGCAATTAATGTAAATTTTTTTTTTTTTTTTAGAATATATAAATAATAATATTAACAATTATAAAATATACGAAGAATATAATATACTATAGTGTGAATTCCCGACAAAAAACGTTGACGAATTTTAAAAAATCATTAAAAATTCTTTTAATTTTTTAGTTCTTTTAATGATTATTTTCATAATTACCTAGTATAACAAAATTATGAACAGTAACCTATAAGACTGAAACTTGTTAATTTTTTGTTTTACATATAATTTTTCAGTAATAAAAATAAAAAAACTCTGAATTAATTACCAAAACAATCAGTCATAAGTACCAATATATAAGCCAAATTCAAAAGTGTTCAAGAAGACGGAAAATATCAAAGGAATCTAAGAGAAATTTCCATATTTTTGATTTACGAGAGTATTGTAGACTGTTTATATATAAACATAATATTATAATCTTTTAGTACAGTTATTAGTCTTAATGGTTTTAGTTGTCCAACAATTTACATAATAATTTAGCACTAATTATTTAAATTAATTAAATTTTTTATAGTACCTACATTTTATAATTACATATGTATAATTTACATCTTTATATCAAAATTTGTATTTTTAAGAACTAATTATACAAAATATATATATATTATACTTTTATAGTGCCGATTATGATTATATTTATGAATATGACAGTAGTTGTGTGGTTGTCATATAGAAAATTGTTTTTGGTGGGCGGTTTCGTGAATGATTACATGAAAGAATTTCAAATGTCAATATTTTAGCGAAGAATTTATTACTTTACTGTGATATTTTTATTTATTTTTTTTATTAAGAAGGCCTTTTCGAGTAAAAGAAATTAAAAGGGTGTTTTGAAGTAGAGTTTTTTTTATAAAAAAATTCGTTCTAGCACTTTGAAGAAGTCATTTTTTAATTTTCCCAATAATTTTCTTAAAAGGACGTCGCTCTGCATTTGCTGTCTCCGTCTATCTATGGGCAATATAGCAAAATTATACTACGCAAAACAATAAATGTGGTATCTATGTTAAAATTAGAGTAAAAAAACGTATTAAAACATCTATTATCATTTTGAAAAGGATAATATTTTCTAAAAATGACAAATTCTTTTTTATAAAATATTTTATATCAAAGAAGTTGCAGCGTTTTAAGTTTTCCTTTTTTGCGGTTACCAAGGCACGACTGGCCGTTCCGTGTGAATCTGGGACAAAATCCGCCTAAAATTTTTTATTTTTACTTTATAAATATTTATAAAAATATGAATAAAAATGAATTTAAAGTATGAATTGCATTTATTATTTTATTATTCCAATTATTGGTACATTTTAAAAGTTATTAAAAACTAAAAAAATTAATTTAAAAATGATAAGAAATTTTTTGGAAATATTTAGTAACCATTCACATTTTACAGTTTACAATATAAATTTCGAATACAATTTATGTTACCATATATTACTTCTAAATACCTTGTGCTAAAGGCAATATAGTGCGTCCAACAACAGTGCATATTTTCTTATCATTAATTGCTATACTATTAGCACAGATATTCACTCCGGGAGTAGTGGGTTACCACCGTTATCACCTGCCATTAGTACCATTCATATTCTATAAATTATATCGAAATATTTATCAAATTAAAAAAAAAATTTTAGTCGGATTTTGTCCTAGTATAAATAATTTTGGACGGATTTTGTCCGCCTCGTATTTTCTGAGCGGATTTTGTCTTATCCGAAACACGCTGGTCGGATTTTGTCCTTTTACCGTTGCGTGTTAGTGGTTTCCTACATACGACCGAACGCTGCGACTGGCATTATATTTTCATTTGAGTAAGATATTTGTATACGTATAAGCGCGTGTATTCGTTATTTATTTATTTTTTTTTTTAGTTATCGTTATTATATTAATATTATTTATTATAAGTATATTTATTAATATTATTAACTATGGATCAAGTCATAATGAAAGTAATAATGAAATAGTAAAACTGCTATTAGAATTGTTTTTCATTGGAACTGTCATACAAAACCCATTGTTTCTACTTTACTTCCTCTACAAAAACTTCATCGTCATTTGACAAAAATGTATACTTTATACTAAAAACTTACGGTAGAAAAAATTATTTAAGAGAGAAACCGATTTGCGTATATACAAATATGTTATACGCGAATGGATAACCGCACGGGCGAACGGATATATTAAAAATGTATATTTAAAATTAAAAATCGAAAAATTACCTCATTAAAGTAGCTACCAACTAGATGTAGTTTGCTACCAGAAAATAGTGCTACTTGTAATGATCGGAGCATTTCTTCTCATAGAATTTTTAGGTACAGACATAAAATTAAAAATAAAACACATCATCGTAAAACCAATATATTCCTCGTTTCACTAAGAATCTAAAATAAAAATGAACAATTCTTTTAGATACGTACCTATTTTGTTTTTTTTTTTTTTTTTTTTGTAATGATTATAACTATTAAAAATATTTAAATATTTAAAAATGGCTACGTACAGGGCACTAGATAATGTTGTCATCTATAATTAATTATAAATTTAAAAAAGTCCATAAAATTACGATGACGTTCAATGCCGAATCGTCACGCGCATCGACTGTTTTTGAAACGCCGATCGCATCATGGAAACCACACACTCCAACACATGACCACACTGCGATCAGTCGCGTCTTGGAAACTGTACCTTAACGCGTAACACGGCGTTACGGAAGAATATTGCGATCAATTTTGTAAAAATATTTTCTTGGCGACGTCGTACGCACCGTTTTCTCAAAAGGTTATATATTATGGGCCACGTATCATAAGTATTTTACAAAAAATATTCAACAATATTTAAACATATTTTTAAAATAATTTAAAAACAAAAGTCTTGTGTCAATCGTATTTTTTTTTATCACGATATTTATTTAAAAAAAAAATATGCTTACGCATTTATTATTTTTATCCAGTGGTTGAGTTGGAAAAAAAATAAGGACGGACTCTGAGCTTAGTACAAAAATCTGCGTTCCGGGACATATCGTTAAAGAAAAAGTAAGACGTGGGGGGGGGGGGGGGGGGGGGGGGGGGGGGGGGGGGGGGGGGGGGGGGGGGGGGGGG
>JAIPRL010006197.1:0-28509 GCA_025469235.1 Pemphigus obesinymphae | reverse complement strand
ATGAATAACACGACTAAAAAATAAAATAAAAATAACAGCCTCGATCGATCCCTAGAAAAAAAAAACATATGAGTTATGTATACTACATCGAAGCTACGCTCAGAATCGTTTTATTGAATGCAATGATTTATCATTGCTTTCAAATTCAATACATCCATCAAAAGTACCCTGCCCAGTAGCGAAGTGCATCCACCAATAGTGACACCCGACGAGCGAAGTGTTTCCACAACCTACTGACCGGTTTTTTTTTTATCCTATTTATTATTTTCATAGTATAAAAAAAAGTCCTCGAAGAGGGGTGGCCGATCGTCATTCAAATCATTTCTTTTAATGTTAAATAGGTACTATAATTATATAATTGAATAACTGTAGGTAGGTACTTAGTACTTACCAATAAATTGATCTTGTTGTTGCAAAACTCGCCTTGGTTCGTTTTGAACATTCATAATATAATATATTTCATTATCATTAATTAGTTGACTATACATATAATCATCTAAACCGTCATTAAACGCCATAATTATAGTGTTATAATGAATTTATAATAATATTAAAATAATAATACCTAAATAGTAATTAATAAAATTGATAAAGACGAGTGTCGAAAATCGTTTTCGATAGGTAATTCACTGTCGTGAATTACCGAATTAAAATGTAAATTATCGAATACTACCTATCGAACTAACAGTCGAAAACGGTTTGAGAATAGCATTTTCAATGGAAATGGAAACCGAAGATATTTTCGATTGATTCTTGATCGAAAACCGTTTTCGATACCTTTGAGAACAGGCCCCCAGTACCCCGAACCACGTATATGCATATTAAATTGCATCATAGACATATTTTAATGAAGACGATTCGAATTGCGCGAGATACGGTTTGGGTTTGGGTTTCAGATCAGAATTCGTATACAATAACATCTATAGACGAATAATATAATATCTTTTCATTCTTCGGTATTTAAATAATAATACTCTCGATAATTCCGGGCCGAGGTGAATGGGCTCGGGTACGTACGTACGTACCTATATAATATTATTATAATGAAATATAGGTACCTTATATTACGCGCGATTGTAAAAGTCTTTGAATGTCGACGACGGATGTTCACGAATTGGCCACGGATGATTCGAAATGAAAAAAGGGAAAAATTAAACGTTCCCACACATAAAATATAATTATGTCGAAAATAATGGACCTATATATAATATGTATTACCTCCGACGTGGTTGGTAAGTATTTCGGTAAAATACCTTATAGATACGTCGACGTAATACCGGCACTACGGATGCGGTCGATTAAACGCACGGATCATGTGCGTCTGCAGTATACTATTGGGTCGTTTCATTTTCTAGCAACCACGGTCATATATACAGTCGTCCTTGGGAAGATGATTGGGCGCAGACAAACATTTACTCGGACCTTCGCATAAAATATAATATAGCATAGCTATGTATGTACACTGTACGTGGGTTATATACAATAATATAATGTTAATATACGTACCTTTGAACATTTATTATCACAATATGTGTACTAAACTGCGTGTTATGATCAGCGATGTATAAACACAAGGTTTTGGGTATACGCCACTAGTGGCGCAACCAGTGGCGCGGGGGAGTGGGTGGGTGGTTACACAATAAAATTGGCTTAAGTGACCTTTTTTTCTTTTCTTCTTCTTTGCTTTTTCCTTATTTTTGGCCCCTTCGAAAGTACGTCACACTGTCTAAATAAATGTACCTGTCACAAACATTTTTTTTTCGTCACACTCCGCAAATTGTTCATCCTTTTCCTGCGTATTTTTAGATTTGAAGAAAAACACATATATTTTTTACCGCGAATCAACGAAATAAACTAAAAACAAATATTTTATACGTTTTACAATTCATACAACTATATTTGTTTTTAAATAAATACTAAAATACAAACTTAAAATACTTTTTTTTTTTATATATTATTTAACAATATTTTTTTATTAGCTTTTTTTCTTACGTATACTATTCTTGAACTTTTTCACTTATAATATAGTCCAAAAAGTTTGAGCTTTTAGGTTTTTTTTAAATGCTTGGATCAACAAAAATACGAATAATAGTAATTTTAATCAATATTTCCATAATACAGAAACATTTTATAACATAATAGCGGAATATTTTACGCATTTCTTATTTATATTAACTTGAACATATCTTAGATAGATAAAAACAAATGATATATAATTATATATAAATAATATAATTACATTACCTGAACGTTTTGTGCTATTTTGATATTTTAAAATAAATAGTTATTTAAAAATTAAAAACATTTTAAATATTTTAATTTTTTACTAATAAAACGTGTGAAAATGCGCATATCAAAAATATGATGTCTGATGGCCCGTTAGATAATGTGGTTAGCTATCATTTGCTTTTTGTTTCATATTTATAATAAATGTATAAGTTAATAAAAATGAGAAATGCTAATGCGAGTTTTTCAATGAATATTTGTAGGTGTTCTCTTAAAAACATTTGAAAGTTTTATAATGTTACAAACGAACAGGTTTAAAGTACCTACAGACGTATTGAATAATATGATAATGAAATTTGCAATTTTCGATATTAATGGGCCCCTATAATATTTTTTTATTATTAATTTATTAATATAATTAATCATTTAGAAAAGTAAGCTTAAAAATTTCATGATAGAAATCTCGACCATTCAGATATGCCTAATTATTAATGACAAAAATAAATTGATAAAAGTAGTTGCTATAAGTAAATTATTTTTATTAAAAGTACCTACTTACTATCAAAATTATAGAGAAGTGCACAGTGGTATCTAAAGAGTCGAATTTTATTTTAGATATTATTTTAATAGCAAATATGTATATTTTTTTGTAGTAAATGATCAAAAGTGGTTATAAATTATTTGAAAAGTATTATTTATTAGTATTTTAAAAGTAATTATTATTAATTATTAAGTGTTTTTATACTAATAATAATTATTGAAATTTTTTTTTATTAAAAATAGCACATAGTGTCCCCAAGCGGACACCCATCTAAGTACTAACTACGCCCAACGTTGTTCAACTTCAGTGATCGGACGAGACTGGTGTATTCAACATGGTATGGTCGTTGAAAAATAAAACATGGTTTTGAAGTACATTTATATCATAGAATATTGTAAACGTAATATTTGAACATTTTCTTACACAATATGTGTTTTAATATTCTCTAGATTCAATCGTGACGTCATATCACATTTCTATCTGCGAATTCATCAGAGTGAGAAATTTATAATAATTTTAATATATATATATCTTTGTACTTCATGGATTGCGACTTAGGTATAGTAAGGACGTAATGCTATATTTAGTTATTTATATCGGAAGATACAAAATTAAAAATTACCATTTCATCAGTGTTAAATATTTCTTATAATTGTTTAATAGTTAATTGTTAAAAAAGTAAGTAGTTTAAAAAATATATAATACCTACCTAATATTAACGTTAAACAAAAATATCACAAGTGACAAAAAAAAAAAAATAAGGGCAATTTGTTAATTTTTTAGAGATATAAAAATCATTTTTTGCTAGGTTAGAATAAAATGATTCTATGTGAGAATTTTTCTAAAAATCCTTTTTTTAGATTTTCGATTTTTTAAATTATACATATTAATACAATTTAAATGGTGTACCATTTAGGCTTAAAATGGTTCTTTTAAGATCATAGGTATCATAGGTATCATAGGTAAAGATGGTGTTATAAAAACGAAATAATCTTAAGTCATTAAAACTTTTAATTTGTTAGATTTTATAACAATTGATAGGTAGAGGTAGAACTATTTTATTCTTTAAGTTTATGGTATAACTACATTCAAGGCTGTCCCGAAGTAAGATTTTTCTTTTTTGGGGTGAGGGGGCGAAAAATAATATAATACTTCTCTTCAAAACTTAAAATAAGCCAAAAAAAAAGGTAATCAACTTTTTCCCCATTTACCGACTAAAACCTTAATAATTTATAGTTTACCGACTTAAAATTCTGAAAAATATTTTATTCAAAATGTGAATAGGCAAAAAAAAGCCATCGACATTTTCTATTTTTTACTGACTGCTTTCAAAAAACCCTATTCGGGACGGCCCTGACTACATGAAGTGAAAGAGACAAGTGTTATGTATAGTAATTTTATGATTAACCATTTAATGCAAATAAAATATACATAATGGATGTTTAAGGTCAAGCGTGTTCCGTATAATTACAAAATCTTTTTCGTACATCAATTAATGCGGTTGTACCTACTATTGAGTATAAAAAATAGTAATTTTATTTTAACTCAATATTGTGTCAGTTTCATGAACTGAAATTAAAAAATTAACATCAAAGCACTTCGCTGAAAAACGATTTTCGAAAGTTGATGAGGGAGGGTTGTTCTCCGAAAACTAAGTATATTTGAAAATCGGATATGACTTAAAAATTTATCAACCAATATTTTTTTGAAAATGTATGTAAGGAAATTCAGTTTTTTGCATATTTGTTCATCTTAGATGCTAAAATACAATAATTTATAACACATTTCATTATATTAAAAAGAAAAGAAGAAAAATAAGTCTAGTCAAAATCACTTTAAAACATTAAATAAAAAAAATCACAATATACCTAAAATGTACCTTATAATATAATAACCCTTTTGTTATAACTAACGACCGAAAAATATACATATGCAAATATGCACTTATAAAGGTAAAAATATGCAAAAAAAAAAAAAAAAATACGAAACATGCAGTATAAAATGTAATTATTTTATTTAGCTTTAAATTGAGTATTAGTGCCTATAACATTAATGATAAAAACAAAAAAAAACACGAACATAACATAAAGAAAACATCCCGAGTAACAATTTCTAATTTTTTTGGCGCTATTTCCGATTTTTATGTATTACGGATTTGGTTAATTAACCGATCATTATGGTGCATGCAACGGTTATAATACGTTCATACGCTGATTTTCAATACAATAATTAGCACGAGATAAACCGTGCATTGTTGGATTGAAAATTGGTGCAATAACCGTTAAAATTTAAGAAATTAACAGGGAAAAAACGCAAAAAAATAGCAGAACCTATCCTAATTCCTATAGTAATCTAATCCTACGCCTTAACCATTGAGACACCGTCCTACTCATAGATTATAGTGTTTTTAAGGATATTTAACTAATTAACTATGGTATAAATAGAAATATATAAAAATCAGTATTATATTAAATTCGTGTTATAGTTGTATATTCTTAAACGTTATAAAATAGTATTCCATGTTCAAATTAGGTACATGATATTTCAATTAAGATTTCTAATTAAATTAAATATTATATATTATATAATATTATATTTACGATAATATAATATAATTTAATATTGCAATATTGTTATTATCTATACCTATATTAGAATATTAAAAATATTGCTATAACCCTAACATATAATACTAACAAATATCTATCATTATTTCTACATAGTTATTTTAACGATTAATACCTATTTATCTACAATATTGGCTATTTAAATTTTTGGTACATGTAATAATGGTATCTGGTATATTCTCTAACAGCACCAGGAGTCATACCAGAGAGGCATACGGAATTCTTCCAGTACCTTCCCGAATGGGAGTGGATGTACAGTATATATATGGTTTCAACACGACAAATAATATGCTTGAAATAACCTTATTTGAAGTTAAATCAACTATAATTTAAAGCTGTACATGTAACCACTAATGTTTTAATTATAACTACTAAATTATTATAGTTAGATGTATTTTACATTTGAAGCAGTTTTGACTATAATTTTATAGTAACCATGACCAAATTTTTAGTTAAAATTGTGCAAAAATGTTGTGCATGTTCCACTGGGAATCGGACTCGGATCACTTACGAGATACACGTTAAACTGGCAATTTTGTAGCAAAACCTATTATATCAGACAATATTATACAATCGACAAATTTTAAATTGTCATAACTTCCGAAAATAAATTCCACTTTCAAATTTTTTTATTTCGCAAAATAAATTTAACAGTAATTATTAACAAAAATTATGTAGCTGAAACATAATATGTTTATTAAAATAATCATACAAATCGATCGTACCTACCTATATTATGGCGTTTTCGATAAAAAAATTTGATGTTCTCCAACGACCTTAATGAAAAAAAATGTCATTAACTTTGAATAGGTACGTATATATATATGAAGAGGACATTTTTGCACGGTAAATTATTGAACCTTTGAACGATCTGTGCATGGTTTAACTAAATGGACCGATCGAGAACCAAAACATTTTTTGGGCGGTTATTTATTGAACCAATGTACGTTCCACGCACGGTTTCGTTAAATTAACCGACCAGAAATCGTACAAGTTGAAATATGGTTTACAAATGGTATTTGCATTCTGTATGCACCTCTCGGTCGAGTGAACCGACCAAACACCAACTAAATGATACTCGGGATAATACCTCAATACATAAAAAGCAATGCTGGGCAAATTAATGATTTCTTTTTAACTCAGTAAGTTAAGTTAATAGAAAAAAATAGTGATGTTTAAAGTTAATAGTTAGGTAACTTTTTTCTCAACGATTGAGTTAGATTAAAAGTTAAAAAATATAACTTATTAAATTAAGTTAAGTTAATTTTTTTGTAAGAATCAATATAACATTTGTGATATACAGATATAATCAAGTATCTATTATTCTTTTGAAAATCATTAGCATAATATTATTTAAAATATTACAATGTATTTATAATGATAATTAATTATTAAAAACCACAAAAACTACTTTATTTTTATTCAATCATTTTAATAATAGACACAACATGAAATCAAAATGTATCAGTTATTTCAAAATTAATTTAACTGAATTTTAATTAAAAGTAACTCGTTATTTAAAAGTTGATATAACAAATAATAAGTTAAGTTAACAATAATAAAATATAAAAAGTTAAGTTAAAAGTTAAAATGAACTTAACTTTCAACTTAACTATTAACTTATTAACTCGTTAATGCTCAGCGTTCATAAAAAGTTAAAATTTTTATAAGAAAAAAAATAAGTTATAATAATATGTAAACTTTTACAACCAAAATAGCACGATATCCTGAGTATTATAAATATACTAAATAATAAAATGTCTTATAAGTACAATTAAGAAATTAAATGAATATAGGTAAGTACCTATAAACATATTTTTTAGTGATTAAATAACATTTTATACCCATAATATGTAGAATTTCAATTAAAAATCGGTAGGTATGCACAAACGCCCAAAATAGTTCAAAAATATGCATTATACAATTTTGTTAGTTTATCGTTCAAGTAATGATTAATTACAACTGAATGACTGAAAAATTTGTTGCAGAATCATGTATTTTATTAAAATCCGATCTTTAGTTACATGTAGATATCATTACAGAGCTTAATAAACATTTATAAATTGTTGTATCTACATTATTATATATTTAAATAAAAAGTGGAGAGGTATATTTTTACTATGAGTTTTTAATTTTCATGGTTTGTTATATTGGTTTATATGGAAAATTTTGATTATTATTTATATATGTATATGTTTATACATACAGTTCGTATAGCGCCATCTATATTTAATATGATTCATTTAGGATTTAAAATTTTAAGCCCCAAACCCTTCCTTGCGGACTCGCTTATTTAATATTATAAATATGTCGTATTGTCGTATATTTTCTATATTCTCAATCGCACTAGAGTTAACTCTTCTTGATTCGAAACACTTTTCATTTTTTTTTTTTATACAATATTTCAATTTTATTAGATTTTTTTGTACTCTCGATATTGATTTAAACCTATAACTGCAACGACATATCGAGCAACAGACATCATATCGTGTATTCCGGTCAAACTGTCGGACTCAAAAGAATAGGTAAGAACTGAGGCTGCGGAAAGCGGACGATATCTGTTCAAATTATACTGTAATACGTATTATATATCTATACGGACGTTTTCTGTATTTTATACGGTCACTAAACAGATAAAACAAAGTTCGGACCGTTATTGTCATCGTTTTAATTATACGTTTTATGAACAAAAAACTCACATCGATGGAAATATACAATAAAATATAGATAAAATTCTAAAGTTAATAGCGTAAATCATTTTCCGATGTCCGTTTTTGATAACGTCCGTCAGCGGTACCTATTCTATTCGTATGTCCATCCTGAAATTATTGATTTTATCTTCCATTCAATATAACATAGTTTTAAACAAAAAAAAGTTTTCGTCACTCTGAAATAATATTTATCTTATTGAAAAAAGGTCATTATCTGTATTTTGATTTTGATGCAGGACGTTCAATATGTGGTAGCATTAGCGTATTGATAGGGGAGGGGGTTAATGGGTAGCGGACTCTCCAGAACCAAACATAATAAATTATTATAAAATAATTTTCAGAAAATATAAAAAAATCTACACGTTTCTTGTCGAATAAAATAGTTCTTTAATTTTCTTTTCTTTTTAAAGTATAATATGGACTCTCTTCAGAAAAATAGTGAAAAAATATCAGTTAGGTACATAATATTATTTTTTTTCAACATATAATTATATACGAAAAAAAATACAATTATTAAAAATATTTGTAGTATTTTTTAAAACGCTCTCTTTTCTCATAAATGTATAAACGAAATCACATAAAACTAAAATATTGTATACAAATATTTTAAAATGATAAAATTATGTATTTTATGTAATTTGTAGTCGAAATAAACCTAAAGTATTAATTATGTTTTTACACAAGATGACTGTCTTCACATGATTGAGTTAACGACTTCGGTCGTCTTTTTGAATTTTCGATAATTATTTACTAGGACGTTTTTAGAATTTCCGTACCTTGCATTTTTCACGAGAAATTAATTTTTTGTACGGGGAACTAATTGTACGCCCTCCTATCCAATTATTTCAAGATAACGACCCGTGACCATAGAATTTTTCAGAATTTTCGCAATTAACTTTCCTCGAAGTTTTCAGAATTTGCATAAGTGCTATATTTATGAAGAATCAATATTTTGTTTCGGCTAAGTTTACAGGGAAGTACTTTCACTTAATTGTCATTAAAACTTTCATATATTATACTATTGTGAGCTAGTAAACATTGAAGGAGATCTAATTAAATATTTGAGAAATCTTAATTAAAAATTATATATTGTAAACATACTGGATTGATGGAGTTTTACGGTCATTAGTCTTTGTACTTATTATGTACCTACTTTTAGCAAATGCTATAAAACTGTTAATTTATTTTGTTAAATAAAATGTGAAAAAAAATTCGGATCTAACTTAGTATTGGTACTGGTGAAGTGTAAAAAATTAATTTTTTTCAGGAATATAAATATTATGCAAATTAATTTTAATAACGGCGTCCTGGAGTTGACATTCAATGTTGAGGCGAGTAGAGTCAACTAGTTTGAAGATATTTTATAGTGCATTTTGAAAATATATTTATATATAACCTAAAATGATATATACATTGTACATAAATACAAGATATTTTAATTACACTTTCAGAACACAAAGCGATAAAAATATCATATTTTAATAATTAAATCTGACAATCTTAGGTCAATGTTGTATGCTTACACGGCTACACTGTAGCCCGTCTGATTAAAATTAATATTCTGAGCGATATCGTTCCTAAAGATCCAAAACAATGAGCTTTTATACGGGCCATTAAATTTAAATTCCAATTTTAAAAAGTGTATCGTAAAGTAAGTTTACGTTTTTATTTTTATCTTATATTATTACTTTAATCTTGCGTTGTTTCGTTTAAAGTTTAAATAGATAATATTTTTTATAGCGTTATAAAAGTTGAAACAAAATATTTTATTTTTTATTTATTTTTATATAATATGAAAATCATATAATATGATTATTCTATAATATCACTAATAAATAAACTATTCGTTTAAAACATTTTATGTAGGTTAGGTTTAATTTTTTTAAACGCATACTAAATAAGTATTCGAAATAATGCAATGTACACGGGAAATTATAGAAGCTAATAATGACTTATTGAAATATTCTATCTATGGAATTATAAATATAGTATATATACCATCTTGAATTCAACTAAACCATTGAGTAGTTGATTTTAGCCTGAACAGATACTTGGGTACTGAACTTATGCTGGTTAAGTTAATATATTATTTTTTTACAATATCAGTTAAAATTAATTTATACACTTTACGATTTCTGATTTATCAAAGTATTATTAAGTAAATATACTATATATGCGTTAATAATATAATTAAGAGGACACATGCGTTATTTTGCTGTAAATAACTATTTTGCGAGAAAAAAATATTCTCGGGATGTGGGGAAGAAACCAAATTTTGTCACAATATTGTAGACAAAATTATCTGTATTCTACCATCGTCCTTTTAAAAAATACATAATCTTGAAAACGTTATTAGTTTTGTAAAAACCATTTTTTTGGGGTGGTTGTTTACAAATGGTATAACAATTAGTTATGTTTGTGATATCGAAATGAAGACGATTGTGGAACACACATAATGTCGTAATTATAACTACAGCTCGAGAAAACATTTTTCTTGTAAAACGGGTTTGTTAACAAATACCGTGATCACACAACAATAAGAAGTCTCTAGTAGGTACTGACACCAACCTATTTTTTAATTATTTTTAATATGCGCTAGAATATTTTTAAATGATTAGATTTTTTTTAAATATCATAAAAATGGCCACTTAAAAATTGAATGTGTGGCGTCCTCTTAAGATATTAGACTTAATTTCAACCAGATTTCAGGTTTCTATTACTATTGTAATATTATAGTTATACAATAATACATGTCTTAATAATTTCGGAGAACAGTTAATATATGAATAATCATATATTGTCAAGATATATATATCTATATATAACTACTAAATAATTCTGACTAAAATATCTGGCAATAAACAGACGAAAAAAAATCAATTTAATATTGGAAAACACAATACTTAAATTAAGTAGACAATAATGATGTATTGGGGAGAATGGTTAATAATGAGACAAATCATTAATATACCAAATGTTCAAAGGAATGATGGTTACTTTTATTATTTTCCTCGTAAAACACTCTTGTTTGATTTTTTTAAAGTTGTTTTGAAAATAAAAAATACAAAATTTTTAGAGAAAAAAATATTTGAGTTTACAAATTTAAAAAATTTGAAATAGTTTAACGATGTACTTAGCTAAATATTCGCATAATTATCATTCATATATTATTAAAGTTGCATCACTATCAAAATTATATTTTCTTGTATAATTTTAAAATGAAACACAATGAGGCATAATAATTCAGTAATAAATAAACAAAATTGTTTGCTTATATTTTTAATAAGACAATGGTAGTTATTGAGGGGGGAGGGAATTTAAAATAAATAAAAAATTGTAGGTAAACGTTCTCGGATTCACGATTTTATAGGTTTATAATTGTATATTGTGATTTAATATTTTTAACTTGAATATTTAAATTAATATTAACGCAATAAAAAAAAACAAGTATTCTTTCAAAAGTTTAGTACCTACTTGTATGTAATAATACCGAAATGTCGGAAATTAAGTTTTACTATAACAGTCGAATTAAAAATTAAATACCATAGTTAACCAGTCTTCTTTAAAGGCTTAAGTTAAAATTAAGTTATAATAATATAATTTTGAAGATATTCCGTCGAGTATCAATACGTTATAAAATTAACTTTAACTTAGAATGATCATACGTCACCGTTTTTGAGTATTGGCAAACTTTAAGCGGGACTCTTTTTGTCCCACTTTTGGAAGTGGGGACCCGTTTTTTGCTAAGCTACCGTTTTTCTATGTGATTTATAAACATTTTGGCAGAAAATTGACGAATGACCATTTTATTTATTTATTTTTTTTTTGGTAGAAAATTATTACGATTGACTTCGTTTTATTGTCCCGTTTTTTAATTTTCAAAATATGGTCACCCTATTCTAACTTTAACTTTATAACTCGTAAAAAATACGCAATGTACTATAATTAAATTAAAAACAAAAAAATAACAACACCAAACCATTTTCAAACATAGTCTTTTAGGAAATTTACAGTAATTATTGGAAAATTAACATTTAAATAATATTGTTAATTGTTGACAAGTAGTGTTTGAAAAGTTCATTTTTCGGACCAACTTTTATCCGTAAAACGTTTTTAGACCATTTTTTCTTTTGCTGCCTGGAAATGGTTTAGTTACGGTGACTGGATTGTTATACAGGAAGGGTCATAACAAAAACGAGGAAAGAACAAAAATAGTGAAAAATTCGGGGATTTCGCGACGAACGACTGCACTTCCGCGTTCGTAGTGTATGAAATCGCAGTCGATCGACGAGGCCCAGGTGCTCTTTTATCTCTCTCTCTCTCACACACATTTTTTTTTTAAATTTACACTCTAATAATGATTCAGATCATTCTGGATAATAATAGACGACAACCCAACGCCTTTTCCCTCCTTCTCTTAGTTACCTACTTTTTTTTGTAAACAACAAAAAAGCGTACCTTCACACATACACACACACACACACACACACACACATACATATATATATACATTATACACACATTATTATTATTATTATTATTACCGAATTGTTTCCCTTCGCTCCACACAATTTTCTCTTTCGCCAAGGTTCTAATTTTTTGTGTTTTTTTTTTTATATAATCCCCCGACCCCCTTTTTTTCTCGTTTTTTTTTTTTTTTTTTTTTTTTGTTCGTTAACGTGTCTCACCTGCTGCTGACCGTTATTTCGGATGCTTTATGTGTAATAATATATTGTACGAACTGGCTCCGCCGTGGGGTTGTTTTTTCGGAACCCCTTTTAACCCTATTGTCGTCACTCCGTGTAGTATATATTATATGTACGGCATCCTATTGTGGCACAATTGAGATTCGACAGATTCGCCAGGCGCGCGCCCGGTTTCCGCGTTCCGGTTTCGCCGGTGAATTGTGATTGTATTTTTTTTTTTTTTTTATATATATATATAATATATTTATAACTTTTTTTTATTATTATTATATATATTTTTTTTTGTAATTTTTGGTTTATTTTTTATGGGAAAGTATTAAATTCGCAGTTTACCCCACACGTACACACTATATTACAATACTTTTGACAATACTCACTTGCATGTGTCACCCGGAACACTATATATATATTTCCGCAACAATGAAATATGTACTATACACTACTGGCACCGCCACCGCGGTCGTCATTTATTAAATAATGTTACAGCGCGCACTTTTTTTCCGGTCATATTGTGGAAATTCGAAGCGGATGTCGGCTGCACGTCCCGCGGGGCACCAAAGCGGCGCGCGCGAGCGCTCGTGTGCGATAAAAAATTTAATTTTTTACCAATCCAATTATGCGAGCACATCGAAACGAATCGTTTGTACGTTGTGTACGCAATACACGGCCTTACGTAACACGTCATGTGCGACGTCGTGACTGGGCCGCTAAAAGGTCCGAGAAAAACGTCCGACACTAATGCGCCTGAAAACAAATGGGCCAACGTTGTCGACAAAGGTCTGAGAGTTCCAAACAGTCGGTCACTGTAATATGCAGAGCACACGAAATTAAAATCATCATTTTTCAAAAAACACGTTTACCAGCGTGACGGGTATATTATACTATCGTGCTCATGCCTATAACATAAAATATTTCGGTTTTTTAAACTGCAGGTTTCATGAAGTTACTACAACGTGTCAGTTATATATTAGGTATATTTCTGATACTAGATAACGAACAAAACCAAGATGATAAACAGCTTTTCACGAATTGATTCTAATCTCTATTAAAAATGGAAGCCAGTAATAGTTTGAATGATTCACGATAGAAACGATCGTATTTAAAGAACCAGATTTCAATAAAATATTGAACGTGTTGTAATAATAAATAAACCGAAAACAAACTACACGTTTTAATACATAATATGTTAATGATAAAGTAATAAATAAGTTAACAAAGACAGTTTATAAAATGTCTATCTATTCGTTACTCAATATAGTTTTATTTATTAACTGATATAGGCAGTCTTTCTCAGTTCTTTAATAGTTTTCCCCTCTATATCTACGGATTCTTTTATTATTCTATACTATAAATCATATGTTGTCATTGCGAAAAATGTTTCCGTTTTACTTTTTATTTTTTAGATTATATTTATATTTTTTTTATAGATTTCTACACAAAAGTGACATTTACGGTACAGGTTCACGAACTCTTTCAAAGGTAAAATAAACTCGAATAATATATATATATATTTTTTTTTTTTTTTGTATATTCTTGCCAAAATTCTTTGATTTATTTAAAATCTTTAAAATTTTAGAAGGTGTTTAAATACATTTTTATTGGGAGTGATTTTTATACGGGTCTACTATATTGTTTACACCTCTATTTTAAATTTAAAATTTTATTTTATACAAATAACAAAAAATACAATGTACATCTAAGTGTACCTTACGAGTATATTATATTTTAATGGTGGTCGAAAACCGAAAAATTCGTGGCACTCGTCCTGTTTTTATTTTTCGAGAGAGAGGGTAGAGAATATGTTATTATTTATTATCACGTGGACAGTGGACAAGCTGATTTGAAACGGACTGGCGAAATGGCGGTCCGAACGGCCTATCGCCGTGTGACCGGTAGATGTCCGACAGCCCTCCTTTTCCTTTTTTTTTTTTTTTTTTTTTCGTTTACCTCGTCCGTTTTGGGGACAGTCGGTCGATTGTAAAGCGTGTACATACAATGTATCCTCGATACACTCGCAGTATATAGTAACAGTGTGACCATCACAGCGAGTAAATTATACGTACGAATACAATATAACATAGTAATCCCTCGGGGGCTACCAAGCATTTCCATCATACAATATAGTAGATATCGTATATTGTATATCGTATTAACTGAAAATATATTGTATTGTATTGTGTGTGTGGCTCGTTCGTTTTATTTGTTTTGTTCGCGTAAACTTTATATTTCATTTGTATATGAAAGATCAGGGCGCCGGCGGAAAATACATATTTGAAGTGTAAAAATATCGCCGCCGAACAATTTATGGTTTATAAAATCGAAATATTTCCTTCAAAACGTGAAAATAAGCAAAAGAAAAAACCAAACCCTCCCCTTAAATCCGGCCCCGTAAGAGATACGCTAATAGACTCGAAAAATGAATACACGTCCCGTGTTTGCTCCAAATATACATGACTTTTTTTCAATTTAATAGATAATATGTTATTGGTCGACGTATACGTGGTATTTCACGGTATAATATCAGAGGATATTTCCCGGTGAGAGAAGCGAGCAAGTGACCCGGCTGGATTTTTAGGTGCGAGTTTAGGTATATTTGGCGCAAACAAGCGACAGTTACGGGGGGTTTTTTTTTTGGCGCAAACGGATCGTGCTCGAATGGAATATACGTATGAGTACTGAGTGGTGCTAAACTAGTACAGAGAACACGGGTTATTGTAAAAGCTTATACACTCGTCGAAATGTTTTGTTTGGGACATTTCCAGTATACCGTCACATAGAGTTCAGAAAAATGCATTACATTTTTTAAAGATGACCTAGCTTGATGTCTGACATTTCTCCGCCGATCGGTTAACATGTGCATATTTATTATAATTTCTACTGGAATTCCGATTTTAGATTTCGAGTGGAGCAATGAATCTATTAATTTGACAATGCTATTTTTATTTTTATTTTTATTACAACTTTACCGATAGAAGACATTTTAGAGTTGAGAGCTTTTTTTGATAGCAAATTCGTTCTACATACCTATATATTTTTTTATGTCTATAGGTAGCTGTCATCGTGTGTGACAATTACGATTTACGGAGTAATAATATAAAAAGGTGAACAATATATATATATAGATACAGATCGTGTATAGCAAAACGAAGAACTCCAGAAATCAAATGGCACAAATCATTGTGACCACCAAGAATAAATTAGATTTTCAATTTGAACAGTGCAACATAATGAACCATCAGAGTGTATTTTGTTTTATTTACTTATATATCATAATTTTATAACATTATAGCTAATAAGTGATGACACACGTTAATCTTTATTTTCAATATTTTTCTTAATTGATAAAAATGCCATGTAGGTACTATTATTATTTAATTTAAGTAATATTAAATGTCATATCAAATTGTTATTTTTTATCTTCTTTCATATATGATAAGCATATTTTCTTCTTTTGACCTATACTGTCCAAGAGTTTTAGCTAGGTACCAAAAGAATATATGGCCATTTGTACACCTTTGTATATATTAATATATCCTTCTAATTATTCACGTCCAATGCTCTCAAATCGGTTTTTCTTAAATCAGTTCTTTAGACTTTAATAAAACTAGTCATTGCAGACTCCATCTTCAATATCTCTTGTAGTTCTCTATTATATCATCTCCACTAATTTCTCATGACTACTTCAAATAATGGATACTTACTATACATACTTTTTTCTCAAATGATTTCAGCTTCCTTTCCATTACGCTAATAATTCGAGACGCAAGTTTCTCAGCTTGGGTGGGCTTTATCATTTCCATATAATATTATAACCTACATTTTGTTATTCTCGTCAATATTTTGGACTTGAGAAACTTCACTAATGTGGGATTTTTCGGTTTTAATTTAATACCTACTTATATTTATTTCGTGTGACCAGTCAGTTTCAGTGGTTTGTATCAAGTCTAAATATTTGATGTCTTTTACTTTTTCAAAATTGAATTTCACTAACTCTTATGGATATCCAGTGAACTGTTGATGAGTTTTGTTATATTTATCTTATATTCGTGTTCATTTGTAAAATATCTGTATTCTGTAGTCCTGTGTTTTCCGCTGCAATTACTAACATTTATAGCATTGTCCGTATTATCTAATGACTCGCATATAATATCCAAGACTCGAATTGAATGTAAAACTGAGGAGTCGTACCTTACTTATATCGACACGCCCTTTTCATTACTTTTTCATCCCTTAATACATTTTTCTAGAGTTTGGTTGAAGAGGATTGGAGGATTTGACATCACTAAAAAATTATTATTTATTACTCACTCGGTATTTTATCTTAAATATACATACCTTAGTCAAATTTACATTGAATATTATATTAAAATTTAACATCGTGATTTTGTTTGAAAAAACAATACATTTTTAAATTACTAATAAACCATAATAAAGTACTGCAATGATGTGTTAATATTGTATGAGATTCATTATATATACTATTGACATTTTCGGCCAAATGAATTTTAGATAGAAAACTAAATTAAAGTTAAAATTTAATTTAGTTGATAGTTTAAAGAGGTCATTATTCGATTTTTCTTACTTATAAAAGATAATTATATGGGAAAAAAATATATAGAATATTGTCCCGCAAATTTTCCATGGTCAACTGCATACTATATAACGAATATATAATATTATGGTTTACACATTATTATTATGACGGAGTTTTCGTCGTATAATTATTATTGTATTTTACACCGAGCTCAAAATCGTTTCCACCTCTAACCGTGCCGCTGGTATTTTTTAAAATAACAAAGTTCGTAACTCGACCGATTACAAAAAATGAAATAAAATTATAATTGTTTTAAATTTAATTCATTAATTTATTTTTAATTTACATTTGTTTTAATTTTTGTTACCTACTTAACTCCTAAGCGATATTATAATTATACGTTATATTATATATTAGTAAATCCTCTTGGGCACACTCTATAACTTTATAATGTAAGATAGTGCGTATATAAGTGTACAGTAGCTGTATATATTTAGGTATATTGTATAGTATAATATATAGATACTTTTATACGCACAAAAACCTCGATTTTACGCTGCATGTCCCCATTATTACCGGTCGTTTCTTTATATTATTATTTTCCCGTATACGATTTTTCACTTCACGTTCTATTGTGTTTGATAGTTATTTTTTTTTCCTAATTTTATTTTAGATTTTTTTTGTTATTGTTAAAGAAACTTTACGTGTATAAGAGGTATATACTGTAGAGGTGACTGTATAGGTAATATATATAATGACGGTAAAATAATTGGTCATTTATCAACTTTAAATCAACAAACAAAAATCAAAATCAAAAAGGTATTTAATAATGTTATTAATTTTGGAACAAATGCAATATAGTACCATAACAATCTTTTCATGTTTTTTTTTTTTTTAAAAATCATTCACTTTTTGACGCTGAATTTGATTGTGTTTTCTAAATTGGCAGCTCATACTTACTTTTTAAATTGTAGTAAAAAAAATCTCGAAAATCACAATTTTTTTCAAAATTGATGGATAAATTGCATTTTAAATCATTGCATTCAATAAAACGATTTTGAGCGAAGTTCGGTTTTTAATATTATTAAAATTAAATTAAATTACGTTTGACCATTAAATAACCCATTTAAAAAAGTCAGTTACCATAACAAATATTTATTTCCTATTTTGTTATTTTCCCGGCATATTACACCTACTCTATACCGCATACACGGTTTAAAAGGTAGTTTTTCTTTACGCTTAAGCAAGCTACAGGGACAATCGAAAAATGATCTTATAAGGTTTTAGTTATCAGTTATTATCAGGCATATGGTATACTGCATTAACTATTATAGTAATAATTAATATCAGTGGTTGAATTGGAAAAAAAAATAAAATTCGACTCTGAGCTTAGTTAAAATCAGCGTTCCGGGTCACATTAAAGAAAAAAGTAAGCCGTGGAGGACTTCATCCCCCACACACCCCCTATCCAAAGTTTCTTAACCAGGGGACATTTTTAAAAACATTTTAGCTTATTATATAACATGAATAGAATAGAAAAATCTAAACATTTTCTTACATCATTGTTGGATTATATATTTTCAAGATAGCATAGTTTAAGCATTCCTCTTTCAAAATAATTTAACACTTTTCCTTTTAAATGAATAATTGAGGAAGTTGTAGATGTAGACCAAAATGAAGTTTATCGGGGTCGCATTGATTTCATTCACGCCATTCACGGATAATGAAGATTATTTATTACCAATATGATACTAATATGATTTAATAACACCAACTATTCAACATTTTATATCATGTTTTTTATCTAAGACTTATCTTTAATCTTTATCTAGGACAAAAAAAGATTTATTTTCGTAATTTCACGATTTTACAAAAAAAAAAAATATTATAATTTTTAAAAATGTTAAATTAAAATTAAAATAAACCTTCGTTCCTTGATAAATAAATTAAGGGGTATGCTGTTAAACATGAAAAAAATGAAGAGTAGCTCCGTCCCCCTGCGTCCCTCCCCAAATCCATCACTGATTAATATAAAACATTAGATACAAGTTGAAGCTAGAAATAACCTAAGTACATACCCACACAGTTTTATGTTAACATTCCTATAAACAGGAATAAAAGTAAATAAAAAAAAAAAAATATGAAAATCAATTCCCCCGCACAATTATAAATCCCCCTATAATTTTCTGAGAAATAAAATTATTTAAATGTATTTATTTTAATTTCTCCAATTTTTTTAAAAATTTTACACACATGCATACATGGTTATGTATTTATGTATTGGTATTTTTAGGTAAATATTTATAATTTATATATTATCTAAACTGATTTATCTTAACCTCCGAACAGTCACCCGCATTACATAGAGAAGCGGTTATCTTTAATTACCGGATTTGGGTATTGGGTAGCTTTCCCGCTATTCTAGCTTTATCTATTGAATCTATTTTATCTAAATAAAACCATCGGTCTACTGGATGTTAGTCGGAAATTAGTTTCAAAGTGGCAGTCTACATCTACGTATAACAGTACCAAATTGGACTGCAGAGTAAACATCGCGTGGCGACCATTACCATTCGGTGTACACCAGTGCTGGAATTATTGAAAAAATAAAAGGGGTACTTTTGAGCGTTCGATAAATGAGCGTTCTCCCTCAAACTAAGTAACTCGTATACTGTTTGTGAATAATAATTAGTAAGGGTGCTCTCAAAAATATTATAAAATAGTAGAGGAGCTCCGTTCCACTGCGCAGCCTTTCAACTCGAGCATTGTGTACATAATATAACGTATATAATATCAGCAAAACGCCATGGAATTCAATTAATTAAAAAAATATATATACTTAACAATTATTAAAATTATTTAAACGGTTCTGTTCCTTTATCCCCTCTGCGTCCGAGTTCACTCTTCGACTATTACCTTAATAGGTATTGAAAAAAATATAGTCTGGTATAAACATCGTGGTGTGTTCACCGGCGAGGTATCTAACGCCTCCAATGCTTCTCGGAGGTTAAAATAAAAAGACCATTTTTTTTCTTAACACCAGCACGTTTTATCTTTTGAACTATACTGTTCAGCTAAATACGAGTAGATTCAAATAACGTGAAAACAATTCTGTCTTGTAAATTAGGGTAAATTATAGGAGAAGGTGTTACGAGTTGAAATAAATTATAATTTTTTTATATTAACTAACGGATGTTTTAGTAATCACTAAAGTTCGGATGTTAATGGCAATTAATACGAACTAGAATACATTTCAAGCTCTTTGCCTTAAAGCTTAACTCGTTCTACGCGAAAAATGCAAAAACCGTACATATGCAAAAACTAAAACAAATCATTGTAAAACCAATACCTATATTTTATCTTAAATTTTATGAGTGCTGGAAACAATTAGTACAGCGAACACTGAACATTAATAAAAATATCAATATAACAAAACGTGTCGTACCTATGACTGACTGATTGAACGCGGTTTTGTACAGTCGCAGTCGTGCCAAGTTATCTGACGACGACTGTGATTTATCACACACCTATTCGTAGGTATGTAATACCTGCCGTAATCAAGAAAATTGAACATTTTCAGTATATTATATTTACAAATATGCAACTAAATCTATAAATACTATATATAATATACTCAAATATATGTAAAATAAGTTTACGGATTTGAAATATAAAGACTTCGCGAATCGAATTTATGTCATATTTGAGTTAAAAAAATATACACATTTATATTCATCCGTGCTCTATAGTAATAGTCCAAAGTTGTCCAGTGTTTGGTAATTATTCTCCAAAGGGTACATATCCCTCCCTCGAAATCAAATGGGTTCCTGTTCTGAATCCCTTATTATTCAGGTAGTGATCGAATTTGTTCCCACGTAGATAGTATACGAACATACATAAGTAAGTCACACAGTAAATTAAGTTTTTCGAATTTTAACAAAATGTAGGTACTGAAATTCTTTTACAAATTTTTGCATTTTTTTACATCTCCCTTCCCATTTGTACATAGGTACTTAATACAATCATCCTATGTGTAATATCATTGATAAATGAACATAGATCTTATCATTTTTATGCAATGATAATATTAAAGTAAATGAGTAAACATCACCGACTAAAAATTCACCGAACACATTGATTTTTAAAAATCATTTTTCACACGATACAGATATTACGTGATTTCTTTAAAAAAATAATCAACCGAAATTAGTTAACACTTAGACCGCTCGTGATATGACACGTGAATGACAAGTGATATGACACAAAATTTTGACGTTAACCGGAGTGATATTAAATTGACGTGATATAACCACAATCAGGGTTGGGCTGGCCGGGACCGTTAGTCCGCGATCGCATAATTTGGGCCTCCGGACCTCTTTCCCATATTTTAAAATGAAATCAAATTTACCATTTATTTAGTGACAAACCTACACAAGTCTTTGTACGGTCCCATATCAATTTACAAAATAAATTATTATTATCAAATGCCTTGACAAGGTAAGTAGGTAGGTAGGTGCTATTATAATAATATACAATATAGACAGGTACATGATATTATGATATAATAAAATAGCTCGTATTATTCCAATGAATAATTTCGATTATTAAAATAAAGTTTACAATGTTTACATATTATTTACTAACACACAGGGCCGTCCCGAGGAGGAGAATGAAGTATTTTGGAATTTAAGTCGGAGAACTATAAAATTATTAGGATTTTGTAGTCGTCAAAATGGGAAAAAAGTTTTCTTCTTGTTTTATGTTTTGAAGAGAAGTATTATATAATTTTTTTTTTACATTTTAACACCCCCTCCCCCCCCAAAATATTTCTTCGGGATGGCCATTCCAACACACTGTTTATACCGTTTTCCTCGTCGTTATTACGAAATAAAGATTTTCGACATCGAACATATGAATATGCGGGTCGTTCGTAACGGATTTATAAATGTATTGTAATGTAATATATTTATATTATATTACAATTAAACGAAAATTTAATTGTTTGTCGTATTCATTCCACTTAGTTATTGCAACGGTTTAGGTATAGTACATTTTGTTTTTTTGTCCGGTTTTAAATTAAAATATTAAAATGAGTATACGAGTCGGTTTTGATCCGAAATAAATAAAAATTGTCATTTTTAAAAGAAGACGAAGTTATTGTTTCTTCTGAATTTGAAGTATCTAAGTTTAATTAATTTTACGTAGTATATTAATATATTCCTATATTTTTATTTTCACTCATTAGACATATATAAATCTGATTGAAATCTGACTTTTGGTTCATTCTAGTAAAAAATGATGTGTAAATATCGAAAAACTCTAAATAAATGGTCATTTGTGTATCTATATCTACTTAATAGTTTTTATCTAAAGGTACTCATCATAAGAAGTACCTTGAAGTCATTTGAATTTCCACATTAATATGTAGGGACCTATTCAGTGGCGTGCTCAAAATTGTAAAATCGGAAGGGGAGGATATTTTTCCAAAATTGAGAAATCGCTAGGTATTAAAAAAAAAAGTCATTTGTGCAAATTTGACTATGAATCCATAACAATAAAGAAATGGGGGATATAACATTCTCATCCCCCCGTGAGCACGCCCATATGTACCTATTTCGAAGTATTGGATATGTAAAAATGCGAAAAACTTACCTAGTTTCCACATTAGTTCAAGATATAATATTTTTACTGGGAAATAAAAATAAAAATTTAAAAATGTGTTATTCGTTATTTTAATGTTTTTTTTAGAAACTTAATAAACCAGAATTCAACCAAAACTAAAATTATATTCATAATATGAAGGTAGGTAAATACTTTCGTTGAAATAAAATGTAAGATTTGAATTGAACTTTTTTTCTTTATGAACCAGACTTTCATGTGCCTATAAAGTTAAATAATATATACCTATTTTAAAAATTATTAAAATAAATAATTTATTGCACATACCTATACGGCTATTCCTATTTAAATATGTTGGGTATCTTTTATTTATTAATAAAAGTACCTACTACAAGGATAACATTTCAAAAAAGCTGAGAAAATGTTACCTACCTAGGTACATAATTTATTTTAAAGAATTCTAATTTAATAAAAATATTAAATTTACCTAATAAATTTGTATAAATTAGATGAAAACAAAACCAGATTTACCAGCTGTAATAACAAAAGTATCAGATCGAAACAAATACATTTCTGCTTCAATGGCTTCTTTCCCAGGTAAGTAAAAAAAATAAAAATCGAGATATTTTCAAATAAAATAATGCATTAAATATAAAACACTGCACGTTCAGCACTAAGTATCTATTGGCTTTATGTAGGTAAATATAATATATATATTTTATTCTCAACTAAGAACTTTAATAACTTGGTGCTAAACCACATTAGTTTACTTTTTAACATTTTTCAAGAATTTGAAAAAAAACATTTTTATGTGATGATAAAAACACTTAAAAATAATTTTATATTATGAAATACTGAAAGGTTATTTAATAGTATTAGATTTATATATTTAATTATTCTAGATTCACTCAATTAAAAAAGTAAAAAATAAAGTTGAGTTTGTATGTAGTTGCCTATCTGTTTATTATATAGGTACCTACTACAATAAAATGTATGTAATTACTTACTTTTCAGTTTTTCTCAAAACAAAATGTTTACCAACATGAACAATAATAATGAATTACTACATATGTATATAATGTACAATATATTGATATGTAGATATATTTTTTATTATTTGTTGTTAATAACATAGAAAATCCATATAAGACATTGAAGAATTAAGTACTGATATGACTGATAACTTTTGTATAAACATTCCAAATATATTGAATTTATAATATTATATTATAATATATTTGACAATATTCTAAATTATGTGCTTCAACAGTCTTAAATATGTAATTCATAAGTTAAATAATTATTCTAAAAATCAGTTGTTTTATTTTAAAATTAATATCACACATTTTGTTAATAATATAGTAGGTAGTCGTAGTATACTAACTTAGTTCACATAAAATTGTTTCATCTGTTGTATAATTTTAGAGCATGATGACTGTTTAGGTAAAAAAAAGATTAACTCCAATAAAATATTAGAATCTTTGAAAATCACATTTTTCCTAGGTTCACAGTATTCAGTGAACCACTTAACAACGAGATCATATGTAATGTTCTTAGGTTTTTTTTTCAAATTATTATATATATTTTAATATACCTTATGGACCAATTAAGTTTAACAGGATATTAATTTTCCTCTCGACTCCATCAACAATTTTACCTGACGCTATTAGAAAGATGTTAAAGTCTAAATAATGTAAATTATTATGTTACATCATGTGCAATAATTAATAAATGTTTTTAATTCAATATTAGTATAGATTCTAATATTTTATCCGAGTTAATCTTCTTTACCTAAACAGTCATCATGTCCTAAACTTACACAACAGATGAAACAAAATAATACTCATATCAAACATTCTTGATTTTAAATTATGATTTAGATAATCCATTCAATGAATCTAAAGGGTGTATATCGAAAACAATGTCTGAAGATGCAGAATCTACTATTTGTGAATCTAGCTTTATCATTAGTAATGTTGCATTTTTTATCATACCAGATCGGAATGACTCAGCAGAAGTAAAATTGGATTTCTTAAAAAATCACCCAATTCAATCAATCTTAATGGATGATGATAAACTTCCTTTTGATCCGGATAAAATTTTTTTTTAAATAACAAGTACTAATGATAAAATTAACCGAAATTGGCCATCTTATTGTTCATATTATAAAAATATATTTTGTACTACTTGTATGACTTTTGGCAATATTCGTGAAAATTTTAGCAATTTAGTAACCGGATTGTTTATGGATAATCCAAAAATCATATATGGTACACTTAAGAAACATGAAATATCGAAAAGTCATAGTACAGAATCTTCTTCTTTGCTCCAAGCAAATTTAAAAATCAATACTGATAGTTATATTAATAATAAAAAAGTTCATTTAAAAGGAGTTCAATATAGACGGTTAGTAATTAAAAGACTTATTAAATATTATCACGTTAATCGGTATACAAGATTTATCATATTTTAGAGGTAAAGATGAGGGGTTTTATAATTTAGAGGATAGATCTGTCAATCACGGAAATTTTTTAGAATTAGCCTGGTTAATAAAATATTATGATGTCATTCTGAATGAGCATGTACAAAACAGTATAAATTTAAATAAGAAGTGAAAAGAAGAATAATAATGTAATATTAAAAATTGGTAATCAAGTTCATGATTATGGAAGGGGATCATTGGGTTACTTTTCTATCAAAAACTGTAGTAAATAAGTTAATTTTAGTCATTGGTCAAATGATACAAGATAAAATAATAAATGATATAAAACAAGTTAAACTATTTAGTATTGTGGTAGATTCTACACATACACAAGGTGTTTCTGTTTTAGACCAACTTGCCATCTGTGTTAGATTATGTTTCAGATAATGAAATTCACGAAAAACTTTTAAAGTTAGTTATAGTTTATGATTCTAGTTGCAAAGGTTTATATGATTTAATTTTCAATGAATTTCATAAATTAACATTAGATATTTCTAAAATTATAGGTTGCTCATTTGATGGAGCAGCCAACATGAAAGGGCCATATAATTGCTTACAAGCATATATAAAAAACAACAATAATCCATTATGTATATACACATTGTGTAGGGCATTTATTGAATTTGATTATGGTCGGATTCATCTGAATGTTGCCTCAATCCAGAATTTCTATTTGGTTTGGTTCAACAATCGTCTACATTTTCATTAGATTCCTATAAAACGATGAAAGTGTGGTCTGATCTAACGAAAAAAAGCACACACAAGTTTTGATAAATTAAAAAAATTTAATTTGATTGGTACTACTCGTTGGTGGAGCAAGGATAAAGCATTAAAGTCAATGATAAAACTTAATGAAACCGATATTAAAAATTCAAGGTTTTTATTATTTTTAAATTTTTTACTGGAAATAATTTCAAATAACTGTTCGCACTCAACTCTGACCACAATGAATTCTGAATACATTATTTTGATCATAGAGCCAATTCAGCATTTGAGAGTATACATTCATAATATAATTAATTATATTAATTATATTATTATTTATTATATTATTAATTATATTCATAATATAATTCGCCGTGAGACCTTTTAGCCGTGGTCGTTTCGCCGTCGCATGTACGTTTTTAAATAATACTAATATTTTTACATTTTGCATAATATACCTATACTTTTTAAATTTTAGTCTTTTTATTATATAATTTATTGTTTTACATTTCAAACAATCGTGGCCATATAAAATATATTATATATCTGTGTAATAGTGTAATATACGATGTAGTACCTAACGCATGCATTTGTACCATATACCTATTTAACGTCATTTATTATCTATGGAGCTTCCGATATGAAGATATTATATTTATAGACTTATGGAGCTACAAAAATCAGATAAACGCAATGATAAACTCGAGTGTATACCCAACAGTAATAGTGATCGGTATTATAGTGATTTTTCCTATGTATTTTATATTATAAATTATCATATCTATTATTTATATTTTTTTAAATTTTCGTAAGTTTTCAAAATGTCAGACATTGAAACAAATCGTCAATCACAAGCTTTTGTCGATAATGGGTAGGTATATGTATGTGTTCGATGCGTATAGTGCGGACGGTACAAGGCGATTCTGGAGGTGTAGAAAAAGAAATGTATATGCAAAGTTCGAATACACACATATTATTCTGATAATTACAATGTTAAAAAAACAGAGTAAATACTAGAGTTAAACTACAGAAAATAGAAATTTTATTTCATATTTACGCGGAATTGCACAAAATAGGCATGACTTTAAAATACTTTATATTTTCATTATTTTTAAACCTTTTACACCATTTTTAGATAGAAAATGTTCGTGTATTTTCAATTTTTGTTAATTTATTTATTCAACAACATGGCTTAATTATTAGTGAAAAATTTAAAACAATAAATTATATAATAAAAAATAAAAAATAATTGCGTGATACGAGTAAATATGAGTATTGTATAGGTATTATTTAAAAACATATATAGGGGAGACCGGGGACGAAAGTAACATTTTTTACTTAATTCCATTTTTAAGAAATTGTATTATTTATTTTTATTTTAAGCACTACCATTCTATAGAGGAACATAGTACTTATTAAATTATGCCACAATAATTATTTTAATATTGATTTTAACTATAAATATTTTTGATTTAGAAAAAAAAAAGTGTTACTTTTGTCCCCGACTCAGGGTCAAAAGTAACACACATTGGGGTCAAAAGTCAACACTTCATCTTGTTTTTAAATTATAAAATATGTTATAAAACAAAAAACCTAACACTTAGGTATACAATTACAGTCTTGTAGGTTTGGTTAGGTTAGGTTAGGTCACTGTATTTAAATAAAATTCAAACAATATATCAGAATAATATGCTGTAAGATAAAAAAAAAATAATATAAGATTTAACAAAATATTAAAACAAAAACTTAATACTTTTATTTAAAATAAACATTCAGTCTTCTTGATAATAAAATATTTAAAATAAACATGCAGTCTTCTTGATAATAGTTACAATAAAATATTTAAAATAAACATTCAGTCTTCTTGATAATAATTATAATAAAATATTTAAAATAAACGTTCAGTCTTCTTGATAATAATTATAATAAAATATTTAAAATATACGAGTAATAATATGATTAGAACATAAAATATACCTAGTAGTTAACATCCTAATTTAATTATTGCTTAGTGCATAAAAAAAAAAACTATTTCATTATTATATTCTGGTAAATATTGTATTAAAATAGCAAATTGAAACTTAATGAACTTTAAAAATATGATTTCCCTACTGATCTGCTTCACAATTTTCATAAATGTAGTTTGCAATCAACAATTGGTGAGTGCATTCCTCGTGTGCCCAAAGTTTGCATTTACTACACTGGATCCATGGTTCTCTATTTTTACTGTTAGTATATAGATCCGAACACACTAAACAGAATGTTTCTTCTTCACTATCATCATTATCATCACTATACTTATTCTTCTTGGCTCTTTTTGTGCTTTTAACTTTTTGATTTTTCTTCTTATTATTCAAA
>JAIPRL010006196.1:0-28510 GCA_025469235.1 Pemphigus obesinymphae | reverse complement strand
TTATAATTTTTAAAAATTTCAAATAAAAATTAAAACAAACATTGCGTTCCTTGCGTTCCTTGATAAATAAATTAAGGGGTACGCTGTTCAACATGAAAAAAATGAAGAGTAGCTCCGTCCCCCTGCGTCCCTCCACAAATCCACCACTGGGTAAAAGGGGGAGGGGAAGACCGAAAAAGAGATGGGGGGATGTAATGGCGAGTGATATGAGGAAGGTGGGAGTAAGTGAAGAAGATGCGGGAGTTAGAGTTAAGTGGAAGTGTAGGACCAGGGTGGCCGACCCCAAATAGTTGGGAGAGAAGGCGAAGGAGAAGAAGAAGAAGAAGATGTTTTGGTAACTACTGGAAATGACAAAATTTATATTTACCTGTAGGTACTTCATTGGAATTGAACCAAATCGATTTTTTTTTTCAACTACATTTTTATTTTATTCTCTAGATAGCGTTGCATATTTCGTTTATGTACCTATTGGCTATTATAGGTACATCTGATTTTATAATGGAGCAATAGGGGCAAAAACGTGTACGCAACATTAGTAAATAGGTAATGAAAGGGTATCAAAATAATTAATGTAGACTTAGGTACATGTTTTGTCTATAAAATATGAAAATGAAATTATGTAAAAATTTTTATTATGAGACTTGAAATCCCTCGGGAAGGGTCGTTTGTAACGGGGACTATGGTAAAATCACGTCGTACTAAAATATATCCTATATATATAGTCAGTGGTGGTTTTGGTGAGGGACGCAGGGGGACGGAGTTACTCTTCATTTTTTTCATGTTTAATAGTGTATCTCTTAATTAATTTTTCAAGGAACGCAGTGTTTGTTTTAATTTTTATTTAAAATATTTAAAAATTATAATTTTTTTTTTTTTTTGGATAAATCGTGAAATTACGAAAATGAATGGTTTTGTCCTTATCACAAGTTTTAGATAACAAATATATATATATGTTTCATATAGTTAATCTTATTAAATCATATTGGTATCACATGGGTACCTAATAAATAATCTTCATTATCCGTGAATGGCTAAAGCCTAAAAGGATGGTGAAATCAATGCGACAACCATGATTAAATAGATAGATATATTTTATCATGACTCATGGCGACACCGATAAACTTAATTTCGGCATACATTTACAACTTCCTCGATTATTCATTTAAAAAGAAAAGTGTTAAATTATTTTTAAAGAGGAATATGCTTAAACTATACCATCTTGAAAATATGTAACCCAACAATGAAGTAAAAAAAATGTTTGACTTTTCTATTCTATTCATGTTAGGTTTATAATATGTACCTAATCTAAAATATTTTTAAAAATGTCTGGTTAAGAAACTTTGGATAGGGGGTGTGTGGGCCGAAGTCCTCCACGGCTTACTTTTTCTTTAATATGTCCCTAAACGATGATTTTTTAACTAAGCTCAGAATCCGTCCTTATTTTTTTTTCCAATTCAACCACTGTATACAGTGTTTAGGAAGTTTCGGCGGAATCGATAAATATCCGTGATGTACCTACCCACATGTATAGGTATTGGAAAATATTTCCGGTCATTATAATTTTTTATACATATATATATAATATATATATATAGGTATCAATATAATTGCATATTTTTGTTATTTGATATAAATATATATAATATAATACCTACAAATTGTTTGGATGATAACTGCATAATAAAAAAAAAAGAAGTAGGTACCTACCTAAAGGTAATAAAGGTAAAAAATAAAGGTGTTGCACTTAATACCTAATATAATAAGTAGGTATATACCTATAATACAATAAAGTATAAAAACACAGTAGGTATACTATTCGCAATGAAAAAAACACAGTGTAATAATATGTTAACTACACACAAAATATATCGTAATATCTCTGTAGTATTTGGTAAATCATAAGGAATTTCTATTTATACCTCATTTTTTGTCATTATTTAATAATTTTGCAATTTATTTTTTCAATTTTAATCATTAATTTTAGAGTTATTTGCTAAAATTAACATATTTCTTATTTATAATTATTTATACACGAATAAAAAAATTGATATTTTCCTTCATTGAGGATATTTTTTCCTACCTTATTTTCGAGCGGATATTCTTTCCGGTTTACCAGTTAGAACATGTTTGATTTTATCCAATTATTTGGTCCTTCTGTAAAAATTCCAGCTTCCAAACCTCATATCTTAATATAACTATAGTTTATATCTATATATTACAACTATAAAAGACTATATGTACTTAAACCTTGATTTGTGAATAACAAAATCATTTTATTATTGTCAAATTTTAAAATATAGCACATTTCCAGGATTTTATTGGTTTGAAATTTTACTGACAGAATGCGCCACTTTAACTTGGTTTCGAACTGTGATATAAAGTGTAAACAAAAACATGTTATCAATCGATAATGTATTCTTGTCTATATTCAAGTGTAAAGTCACAAGTGCAATATTAGATTATTTGTATAATAGACAAAATAAAGTATAAATTTCTTTTTTTAAATTTAGTGAATACTAATTAGTAATTATCAATCTAGAACTTTAATTAGTACTCATTAGTTAATTATTTTAAATTATTGTTTAAACAATTATTTTCCAGATAAAATGTCGAATCAACACTCTTAATTTTTATAAAATGCATCATTACTTAATATCAACATAATGTACTTAATTTGTTTGGTGTGTTTGGCTAGTTACCTTAAAGGTAAATATGTTTAGTATTTTTTGTTTAGTTACTTGATTAACATTTTTTCCCCCAATTTTTCCAGGTATTTTACCAATAGTATTGTCTAGTAATGTATTTACACCTTACAGTGTAATTCGCCTTGCTCGTAACACACAGACTCAAGATTTGAAAGTTCTACCATCTACTTTAGGAGGCTTGAATCATGTGCAAGTGAACAATAAATCTCAAATTGTATTGTTATCAGAAAATTCTACTGAACTCAATGACAATTTTATTTTAAAAGAGCAATATGAACTTCAAAATGAAACAGGTTATTTTTTATGCATATAAAATGTAAATTATACTTGATATAAATAAATATTTGTTATAAATGTTCACAGATGCAATTGATAGATCAAATAACACATATGGAAATATCACATCTTTACCTGAAGTTTCAAATTATATGACTTCTCATTTAGTTTTAATATCTGGAGCTTCGCTTGCTGGCTGTGTGATTATTTTATCATTTGGTAAATTTTTTTATTATTTTAGACAAAATGAGAGAGAATAGATTGAGATGGCTCGGGCATATTTTAAGGATATAGTAAAGGGAATATAGTATGTTGAAGGAAAGAGATGAAAAGAAATTCTGAAAAAAAGGTGGGGGATATAATAAAGAATGATATGTGGTGGGTAGGTGTAAGTGAAGATTATGCAGAAAATCAAATTAAACAGAATTGCAACACTGGGTTGGCCGACCCCAAATAGTTGGGGAAAAGGTGTAGGATACGAAGAAACGTGTTTATTTTTATTTATTTATTTTTATTTTTATTTAAAGTAGTTTTAGGTTATATAATGTATAAAAGAAGTCGATGGAATACTCCCCAAGCACTCGATCATTGTAGTAATGCAGACTCTATTGGCTATTTAGATGATATGTTTAAAGTAAGTTAAATTTTGAGTGTATAATTATTTTAATCAACTACTATAATAATTTAAGCAAATAGATTTTTTGATCAGAAAAATAACCGATAACAATTCTGTGTAACACATTGTGCATTTTAAATTTTTCTAAAAATAATTATTGTTTTTCTTTAAGTACCTATTATATATTATATATATATATATATTATATATATATATATTATATTATATGTATTTATATATAATATTTTAGGTTTTTAAGTTTGACCTATATTTTGTTCAACATTTTGTATTGTTATAATCTACATTTCTCTAAGTTCTGTATTATCTAAAAACATCACCCTGTGGCAGCACTTAATGGGAAGCTGAAAATCGCTGTTTTAATGTATTATGTCTCATTATTTATGTAGTATATTTATTTAGCTTATATATGTTTTATATCATATGTATACTGCAGTTGCCTATCAATTTGGCTAGTAGGGAAGATATTTCAAATTTGACCCATTTCTCAACAGAAATTAATTTGACTATCTAGAAATACATTTTCTGGTAGTTGTTTTAAATTAAAAAGAGTAAGAAAAGGGTTAGAGAATCAGGAATTTTTTGACATTAAAAATCATAGTGCTAATTTCAAAGATGTATAGTCTTGATTTTATATTTATGTGAACAAAGATCTATATTTTTCATTTCCAATTACATTTTATATATTCTATATTATATCGAGTTGATATTTTTAGCACTCAATTAAAAGAGGAAAGAGAAACATGTTTCTTAAATTCATTTTAAAATAAAAAAAAGAGTTCTTTTGAATAATTAAGATATATTTGTTCTTGAAAATTCTAACTTGAATAAAATAAGTTGATTTTACTACTTCTATTTTTTTTTTGTTTCAATCTACATAAAAAGCAATTTAGCCATATAAAAAATTTACGTTCTACATTATATCTGCATTTTTAAAATTTTTAATATTAGAGTAAATTGGTCTATTATCAAATTTATAAATGAGAACTTTATCTATGATGTATTGAACGTAATTTCCTGTGTTGCCTATCAGATAGATATAGACAACAAATACAGGTGTTACATACTTTTAACAATAATATTTGTAATTTATAAGTTATTAAAATAAGATATTTTACATTACAGGAAAATTCAGATGAAATGTATAGTTTGGACAATGACTCATTTTTAAATAGCTTAGAAGCCATGACAATCCAAAACTACTGGACGGAAAATGTTAAACACACTAAATTATAAATTTAGGGACATATTATTTTATTATGTAAAGAAGACAGTTTTACATTGATTAGTTGTCTATCCCAACATATACATACCATAAAAATAATATACCTGAATATTATTCTAGACTAAATTGTTATATCAATCTATTCTTAAATTCAAAGAAAATATTTTTGTATTAAATTTAGTTTCTTTTTTAATATTTTACTTTAGAAGTCTGATTATAACTTTAAAAAAAACAAATCATATTTTTAATAGTTACCTACAATATAATTAAAAATTTAAAAAAAGAAAAAATATATATCCAATTTTTATTTAATGAATAATATTAATTACTTATATGAGGAGCCGTTTAAAACACTCAATGTAATTTTTGTGTGTACTGTATTAAAAAAAAATTATAATGAAGATTAATAGCATCTCTTAACTCTTCCACTGCTGACTAAAATAAATATTTTTATAAATAAATTTTAAAGTTTGGATGTTTTCAAGGCAACAAATAAAAATTTACCAATTTTATTTTTTCATTTTGAGTCATTATTGAAGGAGATATTAAGGATACAAGTTGGAAATTGGTTCCCAAAAAATATACATGTATATATATATTTTTCATTTATTCTGAACACTAATAAATTAACATATGAAAATAATAACAATTATTATACATTAACATAATTATTTTGGCGTATGTTGTATTATATGTCGTACGAGCAAAAAAATAAACAAATATATTAGGCTACAGTGTTATCATATTTTGGGCACCCTGATATAAAATTTGTTTTACTTATATCTTTTTTGATATTGGTCTGATTTTTATTTTTTTTTTGTTTCATCTTATCCGGCTCTATATTTACTAACAAGAGACGTTATAGCGTCCATAGCAGTAAAAGGGTTAATATTATACATACAATAGAGTGAGTTATTTACATTATGCAATTTTTGGGTTCATGTAAAGTCCGCCTGAAATAAATAAGTGGTAGTCTATAATAAATTGCGCCCTAATTTTTAAATAAGCTTTTTGTAATACGAAAAAATATGTGTTAAGTAGAATTTTATCTAAAACCTATATGTGGATATATAAAATAAATCCATTTTCAAGTTTTAATTTGTTTATTGACCTTAAGATGATGTGTTATTCAATTTGTTATAATAATAAGTATAATTACTATTATTTTTATTGTTATTTTATGTTAAAATAAATAATATCATATTTAAGTACTTACACTTTAAAAATTATTATTATAATAGTATTGGCAACTATTTTTTTAGTAAACTAAACACTAAACAAATATATTAATGGTAATTTTCTTAAATTTTGAGTATTCTGAACACTTAATTACTAATTATTACTTTATTTTACGACCTAACTTAATTTAAGTAGCTAAAAATATAAATTTTTCCTATTAAATATTATGTACGTTGTATTCAAGTAAAGAGTTTATTCTAAATATGGAGCGGAATTTACATATTATAACCAAATTTTGTACTCGTATATATATTTATTACATTTAAGAGGACTCACATTCATTATTTTATCAAAAAAATATGTTTTCTCAGACTATGGCTGTAATTAAGAAACCAAAGTTTTACACAATATAGTAGACAAAATTACCTGTGTTATACATCTGTTTTTTTTTTTTTTAATACACAAAATATTGAGTTATTAGTATTGTAAAAACACTTATTTGGAGGATTTTACAGATAGTATAACTTCAGTTCTATTTAGACTATTAAAAAAAAAGACAATTGTAAAATATAAATAATTTTGTCTTCTATACTGTGTAAACATTTGATTTCTGAATAATTACGTCTACAGACTGAGAAAATATTTCTCTTCTAAAATGGGTTTGTTAAAAAATATAGTGATAATACAATAATAAAATGTTGTCCTAACAGAAATATTTTTAAATTGTTAGATTTATTATTTTTCTTAAAATATCTTAAAAATTGATTGTTTCTTCTTAATTTTGTTTTTTCTTACAAACGTGTAATTTTTTTATGAAAATTTATGTTTTTATTTTGGTGTAGATGTGCAGTATGTATAATATATTAATATGTATTACCTATTGAGATACAATCATAAAAAAACGTTAATATGTCATGCTTTTTTAATCATTGTTTCATTATCTGCACAAATCGATTATCAGTCTCCCTCTCCCTTAGTTTCAATTAATATAGATAATATTGATGTTCTACTGTGCTCTCATTACTCCAGAATAAATGTCTATTTATATTGCAACAGAATATATGTACATGGGATGGCACCTGTTGTCTCAGATTTCTACTATTTGGGTTCGACTATTTCAGACAATTTAAAGTTAGATTTATTACTAGAATAGGTATGTTAACACTTTTTGATATTTAAACTATCCTCTATATTTTTATTTTTTTGAAAGTTATTCTATAAACAAAATTGAAATAACTGTATCAATAAAAAAGCATGATTTTACTTAACAATATATATTTAAAATACTGTCACTGTATAGTGCGTGTACTATTCATATTTTACAGTTCTATATAAGCATTTTACTATACTATCTATTAATGTTTCAGCATTATGTAATGTATTACGCAACATACTGAGCACTAAACTATATTTTAAATTAATATTTATTTTTACCCATTCCGTATATTTTAAATTCCTATTAACCTGTTCTATTGTAGTGTAGATGGAAGTTAACTATCCCATTATTATGCTTTTTTTTTTTTAATGAACAAAGATACTATTTTTAATTTGATATTATTTGTATGAACTTTAGAACCTATATTATTTAATGTTATAATTCCTTTTATCAAATATTTATATATACATATTTTACTACTAAATTAGTATTTTAATATTTATTAAATAATGTAATTATTGTTTATTTCTGACTTCAATTCAATTTAATATTTTGAAAAATTAATAATTATTAAAATTGTATTGTTATGAGGTATGTATACATTAAATATGTTTGTTTTACACATTTTTACATTTCAGTATTTGTTACAGGTTGTTAATAGTTATAAGTTCCTAAGATGTTTGTTGTGATTTCTTAATTTCTCTATATTTATATAGGTATATATTATTATATATAAAAAATGTATTATAAATATAATTTTAGTATACAAAATTGTATGTTTCTTCAAAACAAAATTATGAATTATAAATTATTGTAGCAATAATGAATAATTATACAAATATAAGATGTTACCTAAGTATTAAATTATGATAATATATTAAATTAAAAAGCCTATCTATATCTAAATTTATTATAGATTAAGAGTTATTTAGTATCAATCATGTCAGTTGTTAATGGTGATTTCTAAAGTTTAATTTTTTTTTTTTACCAAATAATGCAATATGCAATAATCATCTGGAAAATATGCTCCAATTTTGTAGTGAAGGGAAAAATACAATTTGACTACATTCTCTTTACTTTTAAATAATCGTTAATACAAATTGTTTTATACTTATATTAGTAAAATGCTACTGCAGTTTCCACGGGACTCATAAGATATCATCCAAGACCTTTACTGTACGTACATTTGTTTCAACTTAAATCTCATATAGATATACAATGTCAATGTCAAATAGATTTTGGTATTTTCTGTGTAATTAAGAAAATTATAATTGTAGATTGGGACTTTAAATTTGCAATAATTTGTTTTCTGTAGTAGGTATATTGTATTATTATATCATTTTAAATTACCATACTTATTATATGCGAGTGTATGAACTTTTATACATTTATTTGCCTAATTTTGACCCATAATTAATAAATAAATTATTATTAATTAATTGTTGAACAATATGATGTTAATAATTTTTGAAATATTTTGTTTTTTATTTTAAATTATACTATTCTAATATCCCTTATAGCACAGGGCCCAATTTAGTTCCAAACTAATGCCTATCAGGAACTTCCTCTCAGAAAAGAATCAGACACTTCCGGGATTTCAGTTTGGTATCTAATTGATATTTATCAGGAACTTCATACCGGAATTAATTTTTACCATTTATACCTTCTAATTTTTATCTTTTCAGGTAGTTCTCAATTTATGCCTATCAGGAACTTCCCACTAGAGGAATTAGGTAGATTAAAAAAAAAATTTCAGGTGGGAGGAGTTGACTGTTATGTCATCAATATTTTTATTTGTGTAAAGAAATGTATGTTGTGTACTTATATTTTTAATATGATTATACATAAAAAAAAAAATATATGAGGGGGAATAAATTTGGAGGGGGATACCTATGTCATCAATTCGTATAAAAAAAATTTACTCTGAAAGGGGATAAGATAATTTTTGGGAGAGTAGGTATATGCGTATTTAGGGGTTAAACCTCCCTAATGTGATTTTCAGCTCCGTCAGAATTTTCGTATAAAGAGGTAAGGTTATTACTTGTAATTTTTATGTGAATATATGGCGTAGTTTTAAGTAAAAAAACTGAATTCAATTCCCTCAAAATTTATACTTTATAGTTTATTTTTTTTACATGTAATACAATAATTTAGGACACATATTTTTATTTATTTCTATCTTGTATTTTAAATACCTATTATTGTTTAAAAAAGTAATTTTAAAATGATTAATATATAGGTAGGTAGGTAATAAAAAAAAAGACTGTATAGGACATAGGTAATAAAATATAATATTTAACAGGGTATTGAAGTTTATTTTTTATTTTTTTTACAAAGTTGGTTTTTAAAAAGTATGTGTATATCCCTATGTCCCATCTTGTAATATAGATGAGTAAAAGTAGCATGGGATTTAGGAAAAATTAGTAAGGGGTCCCAAGTTATGTTTAATGAGTGAAGGTGTCTTCCACCGCGTTTTGAACGTGGCGTCATCTTAATATGTACCTATTGTACCTATACCGAGTGCTGGCGGGAAAGGAGGTTTAGGGTTAGTGATAACTGACAAGTGATAAGCCGGAAAAATTGAGTCCAGCTGGTATAGATAGGTACAGAAAAAAGTCAATAATACTTTTTTTTGTTTATTTACGTTTTCAATGAAGAATTTTGTTCGCATTATTAAAGTAGTTGACTAGTAAACATAACACGTATAGGTAATCTACGCTTATATTAAGAAAACGTCGCACCCGTATTTGTTGTCTGCGTCCATCTAATAGGTAGGTATATATAGCAAAATTACACTACAGTAAATGTGGTGTCTACGTTAAAATTAGAGTTAAAATATTTATTACTTATTAAAGGAGAATATTTTCTAGAAAATGACATATTCCTTTTTGTAAAATATTGTTTTTCAAAGAAGTTACATCGTTTTTAAAAAAAGGAAAACTTAAAACGCTGTAACTTTTTTGATACGCTTTAATTTATAAAAGCGCTATGTTATTTTCTAGAAAATATTCTCCTTTTTAAAATTAATAATAGGTGTTTTAACTCTAATTTTAACGTTGACACCACATTTATTGTTTTGCGTAGTTTAATTTTGATATATTACCCATTAAATAGACGGAGACAGCAAATGAGGGGCGACGTCCTGTTAAAAATTATTTTACGTGTACGGTACATAGATATTTATTCGTATATTTTACGTTGTAAATATACGTTTATGGTTTATATAATGTCAAAAGTGCGTTTATTATTGGTTGGGTGAAATTTGATCGATGATGGGAATGTAAAAAATGTTGTTAAATATCAACTAGTTTTGGTAGGTATGTCAATTTTCACGGGATATCATTGTGATTTCATTTCGTACGTAAAATGTTGGTGAATTTGTCCTGCAGACAGTATAGGTAAATACTATTTATACAAATTTCTATAGGAATTTCAACTAGTATTGCTGTTTATACATTTACGATTTACACATATTATACTAATGTGAATTTATATTGCACGTCTTGGATCCACGCATGTTATTGTAATCTAAATTCAAAGTACGAGTATATTATAACATTATAATAGTTATAATAATATTAACAATATATCACATGAAACTTCACACTACTGACTTGCCACAAAACTTTCAAGATAGAATCATAAAATGTATAGGTAATTAAAAAAATACTAAATAATTATGGTATTAATGGTAGGTACTAAATATTTTTTGTGTGTACCTATACTTCCTACTCTTAAAATAATAGGTACATAAAACCAATAATTATTTAATATTTTATGACAATTAGATTTGAAAATTTTGTATAATATAGATTTTTTCAATTTAAAAATGATTAAAAACGCTGTTTTAAACGAATGTTTTTTTATCGATGTTTAAAACTCCTGTTTTAAACAAAATCAATATGTTTTCTTTTCTTACGTTTTAAACATACATTCCAAACAAAATGTTTTAAAAATAACAACCTTAGTATTTCATATAGGTACATACATTACGAGATTTTACATACCTACCTATACCTATTATTTTTAGCCCAATGATGAAAATGACGGTCTCACATTTTTCGATTTCATCGAATATTAGCACACCCCAGTAAACAATAAGTTGACGTTTATTAAATGTGTACCTATTATACGTTCAATATAATATATCAACTGTGCGTATAGTATACGTTCACAATCGATATATTTTTAGTTTATACAATGAATATTTTTAGGCTGAGACATAACTATTTTACGTAGGTCTTATGTATAATTACCGTTTAAATGATACGTAAATTTCCGTATAATATACGTTTACTTTTCGTGTCCAGTTAGTATAGATTACGAATATACTTCGTGTATAACTACAAGCAAATATTGTATATTATAATATAGTATTTGCTACAAGTAAAGCATAATTAGGCTACTTAGCACAATGAAAAAAAACTCGGAAAGAGTGCAAAAAAAGATCGCGAGTACCTAAACCAGAGCCGCCCGCCCGGGCAATGTCGCCTGTCAAGACGGCGGCAGCGGACGAGGTGATCAGTACCTATCTAAACTTACCCACCTAATTGGGGACTGGGATCTCCGAGCTTAGGTATAACCTACTTAACCTTTAAAAGTATAGAATATATTTTGTGTCTTATAGGTTTAGTGTCAGTGAAAACTTGGAATATGTTTAATGTATAATAGGTATATTTTAAGAGTAAATATGGAATATGTTTCGTGTACTATACAGTGTAGATACCTACAGTTTTAGTTAGGTATGTAATTAATTACAATTTTTCTTTTTAAATAGACTAATGCCGGGTTGCATAAAACCAATCATTAAATTGAATGATTAAATAACTTCAATAAACTGATTGGATTGCATAAACAATGTATTAAAAATATTGTTTTACACCCTATACCTGGTTCTCATTCTATGAAAATGTCTTATCACAAAATCAAATATGATAACAGAAGACATTCATATTTTATTTTCAATTACACCTCCAGCCTTTACTACAAAACAAAAAATTGACGGGACTATTTTTAAATTACTTTTTACGTAATTTATTTTAGTACCTACTTATTTCACTGAAATCATTAATAAATAGGTACCTACTAGACATTTATTGTTGGTTAATAGGTAATTAAAGACATTACATCCCAATAAACGGACATTGCTATACAAGCTTGTATTTGTAAATTGATTATTTCGGAAATAAATATAATATAAGATGTAGGTAGGTTCCTATCGACTAATTATTGAAAAACCTACCTAAAAACGCATTTAAATAGTCATATAGTCATCACTCTCCTCAAGAGGATTAGACCTATCTCGAAATAATCTTGGTCTTGCAGGTATATATGAAATTCAAGACAAACTCATCATCAGAATCTGATAAATCTGAACTATCCGACATTATATCATTATGTTCTGTGTTATAACTATTAGCTGAAGGTTAATTATGTACCTACTCGTAATTACGTTTTAATTATGTTAAAAATACTTTAATATAACTATAGGTAATTCTTGTAAAATTTGTGATGTACCTATCTAAATAGTAAATATAGTACCTACGATAAAACCATAGATTTTTTTTATTCCTTTATGGACAAAATTATGTTTAAATGTTTAGTGAACCGAAATCTGACCAGTAGTTTAGTGAGCTTGTTTACTAATTTTAGTAATCGTTTAATGATCCGTTAAATAATTTAGTTATTCACTAAAGCGCTAATCATTCATTAAATATCTAGTGAATGTTTATGCAACCTGGCATTAGTAATGCTAAAATTCTAAACATTGACTTACCTATTTAATTAAATAATATATTATTGATACATTTCTTAATGTTAGTATTATCGTTTAGAATATTTTTTTACATCGATTGACAGAGAGTTAAAATTTACAGGACCCAAATAATTAGGTAATAAACTTTTGACCAAAACTTATATTAGTGTATATCACTTTAATATAAAATAATCTTTTTTCCCTGGTAGGTTTATCATTCTGATTATAAAAGAAAAAACTTGACTTTTTACATACAAACATAATAGCGTTTTTCTTTTAGAGCAAATTAAACGGAAGTACGTTAAATTCTTTATAGTTTGAAAAGGTAGACCCAATGAGATTGTCCTTTTTTAAACATATACGAATTATACTATTTTGTTGTACTCTTAGAGGACTAAGAACATTTTTAGAGGTAGATATCACTTTAAATTACCATACCATATTGCATTATAGATTGGTATAAAGAAAGATAAACTATCCTTGAAGTAGGTATGGGGTGAAATTATATATTTTAATTTATGAAATTTAAATATTATAAAACGTAATTTAACTACCTATTATAGGTACTACTTATATGAAAATTCCACTTAAGGTTACAATAAAATAAGAATCCTAAATATTTTATCCTTTTGACTATATTAATTTTCAAGTAGTTACAATTTAATGTGTTTGGAGTGTTTGGACACTTATGTATAGTAATTTCTTCAAACGGAGATGATATATTTTTTATTAAAAAAATCATAAACGTTATTTTGGTAAAGTTTAATGATAGTTTTTTAATATTTAACCATTTTATTACTCTATTGAAATATTCTATTCTGTTTTTTGTTTTTAGACTTTCCCAATTTTAACTATAGAGAATAATAAACATATATCATTCGTATACACCACAATTTATCCCTCAATATTCATAGCATACATAATTATGTATTTATATACATAATGAACAAGATAGAACCCAAGACACTTCCTTGAGATAGGTACACCATACAGAACTTCACTTTCCTGACCTAAAACACCATTAACATTAGTAATTTGTTTCCTCTTATTATCGTACATTTTAAACCAACTTAAACAAATTCCACTTATACCGTAGATGCTGAGAATTTTAAATAATAAACAATGATCTACGGCATCCAAAGCTTTAGCCAAATCTAAAAATATTCCTACTTAAAGTTACTTTTTCTCCTTTATCATGAACTGTTGATAAAAATTCTGTGACTGCATATAAAGCATCTTCAGTACTACTCCCAGGTCTAAAACCATATTGATTCTTTAATTGAAGATTATTATTTTCTAAGTGATTTATTAAACGAGCTTTAATAATTTTTAAAAAATTTTTGAAAAGTTACTGAATATAGAAATTGCTCATATTTTCTTTATCACCACCTTTATGAAGAGGTTTGATTATTGTTACAATTAATTTATTTGGAAAAACACCGTGTTGAATATTTAAATTAAATATGTATGTTAAAAGGTTTATTATAAGATGCCACATTTTTCAAAACGTTAACATTAATTTTATCGAAACCACAGGCTACATCGTCTTTAAAATTATTGATTATATTCACGACTTCAATCGAATTTATTTTGAAGGAGAAATATTTATAAAAATCAAACTTTGATTGTCCCTTGCCGAAATTTTTGTCGAAAATTTATTTTATATTTTTTGAGAGTTTGGCCGATAGTGGAAAAATAATTATTTAATTTATATGACACACTTTGGGGTTCTTTTTGTGGGTCAATTAATTTACCGTTTTAGTTTAAACGTTTTATTTTTTCTTTATCATAATTAGATTTATTATATACCTAAATATAACTATAGTTAAATAATTTATTAATTTCCAAGTGTTTTTAGGGTCACCGGAAACATGTTTTGTAGAAAGAGCTTTGTACAAATTTATTTTTGCTATCTTAATAATATAATTTGGCTTATTTCTATAACTCCTATATATATTTTTTTAGTTTTGAAGATAATTCTTGTTTTTTTTTTCGAACCGAGAGTAACAATCCAGGTGTCATCTAATTTTTGAAACGATTTGATTTAGAATTAACTATACTTTAAGACTATTTGAACTATTTATAGCATTAAAAATACGTTCATATAAATTTAAAGATAAATAATTTTTTTAGCATACTCTGAACAAAATAAAATTTAAAAGTTAACTAGTTACTATAATCTTACTGACAGATTTTTTTAAACTAGATAATTTGATAAGTTAAACATAAGTAATGTCCGCGTAAAAAACACTAAAGAGAACGTATAATATTATATCCTTAACTATGAATATCAATTACGTATATTTGTACACCAACATTATATACTAATATTGTAAACGTTCTCCAGGAATTCGACTATTGAGAGAAGGAAGGGAGATTATACTAGACACATTGAAAATAAATAAGGAATTCATGTCGGATATTCTTCATTGTAAATTAATAAAATTTATTTCTTTATTTTTATATTATATATATATATATATATATATATATATCCCTATATTATATATAGTTACAAATTTCAAATTATGTATAATAATATTCGTGTTCAAAACAATAAAATCATATTTTAATATTTTCGATAAACAATTATTGTATTTATTTTATCCACACAATAATAAATTAAATATAACTGATGGCTGTCCATAGAAAAAATGGGTGAAATATAGATATGTATTTAAACAATAATACATTTTTCAAACTTCTCCCGTGAACATGGATTGTACTGCGTATAATCCGGTCTTGAATGATCAGACAGTAGGTACCTAGGCACTAGGCGGCTACGCCAAGGGGAAAGTTACTCTCAGCTTCAATTTCGATTCTGAGATCGACGCTAGACGTTTTAGCATCGTCGTTTTGTAGCGAACAATCCATACAGATAAACGGTCTCATCTCCTTACATTTTTTCTAGTTAGGTACGATTGTACTTTCGGATGATTATAGTAATATTTTTTTAAAATCTATGTAGTGTTTTGATAAAAGATTGTACCTAAATAAATTTATATCGAAGATGTCGTTGAAATATCCCTCGGCGAGCTAGTATCTCAAACGGCGATATATCCTTTTGACAGTTAGCCGTATTCATAAAGAAAAGGATATGTTTATACTCGCAAAATATGAAGGAAATCCTTCTGCTTGTATTCATAATAATTTCATAAGTAGAACCTTATACTTGTAGAGTAGAAGCATGTCATTATATACTCATATAAAAGTAAATGGGTGTACATAAACTTGACCTTATTTTAAATAAAAATCAAATCCTTCAAAAAAGCTGAGTTAGCTCAGTATCAGACTTACCTCAGTAGTGAAAGGTTGTTTTATCCGATTCTCAGTTCGATGACAGATTGTACTTCTACCTTTTGTTTTAAATCATGACTTTACACTTCTACCTTATGTTTGGGAGGATATCCTTCGTTTTTATGAATACGGCTCAGTGTACCGGTTTGTTTATTGATAAAGGAGATGATTATAAAATACGTAGGTTTTTCCACCTGCAAATAAGTCTTAACCAAATGTTTTTTCGTCTGCTGTACATTAGGATACTTGTAAAGCTCCCAATTACTGAAGGCTATCATTTTTTTTCCTGTCGACGATTTTTGACAGCTTGAATTTTTCTCGATCGTTTACCTTTATTATCGACATTCAACACCACTTTGACTTGTTTAATTTTGGATTTTGTCATTTCGAGCGCGACGGATTCACCGGCTACCTAGATAAATTTTAGAGGTCTCAAATTATTCATATGTTAAAATCAGTTGATGACTGCCATTGATTAAAATACGATTGCAAATTGCAATATTCACAGAACCTGAAAACTTGTTTTAGCGACATGCTCGATTGAATTTCGTCTTTTACGAAATTGTTATTATTGTTAATGTCGTCCCAGACCACGTTTTGCAAAAAAATTTTATCCGCCGGCGTATACAAACCATAACCTTTTATTATGCTACTGACACCCGGTTTTTTCACCCTCTCAACTTCTACAGAATTTATCTCGTATTTCATTTCACTAAAAAAAACGTATCAATCCGTTATGTGCGATATTTATTTCGGTTTGCATATCGACGGGCTTCGTTAACGATCCTTGTATATAGATAAAACTGTTGCTCGGAAGAGTCTCGACTTTAACGGGCATATTTATTTGCATTAAACTTCGGACCCATTTTTAATGAGGAGTCGTACGTTCGCAGTGGGTGGGACCATTTTCCTCCTTAATTTTTATTTATTCATTTATTTTATATTAAAATAAAAAATAAGGAAATATACTATAGGAACTTATTAGCTATTTCAATATTAGGTATATTATTTTTACATCGAGACTATTACAAAAACAAAATTCGTTTTAATATTAAGTATTTAATTTTTTTGAAATTGAATATATTTATTATTTATCAATATTGAATTTTCAAGTAAGTATACTATTTAATTAGTATACTATTTATGATGAATTATTTTGGAAAAATAAAAAATATAATAATAATAAATAATAATTAATAACAAATTGGTGGTTTGTTTTTATTTATATCTTTATTCCTTATTTTTCATTAGATTGGTAAAAATTATATAATATAGTATAATATAAATAATACTCATCAGTATTTCCCAAAATGTTGAAGAAAAATGTACAATCGAGAAGCGTATATACATGTATACTCGCCGTACTTAGAGTGAAACCCGTCAAGTTAGCGGTGATCGGTTTCACTCCTCAACCTCACTATAGTCGAACAACCACGGCTACGTTTGGCATACGAGTGCAAATATTTATTGACTATTGTCATGGTTCATTTTACAAAAACCTGTTTTAATAATTTTTCAAAAAATTCCCATTTCGCCGAGAACATTATATTATGTATTTTACCTATTATAACTATTATAATATAATATACTATATATTTTCAAATTCAGCAGGTTTTTCCTTTTATATTCCCGGTCTCAATGGTGGCTCAGCATTTAATTTTTTTTTTTTTTTTTGGGGGGGGGGCAAAAAAAAATAGAGTTGTTACCAATTTTTTTTGCTTATTTCCTTAATAATAATTAAATTCGATAACTTTACTATGGGGCATAGGTAAAATATCCTTTTTATCAAAATGTCATAGATAACCACAGTAGGTAGTCTTAGTAAGTACTTTAGTGTGATAATTGTAAAATTAATGTATATTATACAAAACAAATTTTTTTAGGAATTTAGGGGGCATGGCCCCCTGGCCTCCCTAAAGCCGCTACTGCCCAGTCTTCAACTTTTCTTTTCTGATTGCCTCCCATATCTTTTTTCATCCTTCTCAGCAGAAGGATTTGTTAAAATTCATGTTTTACGTGATATTCATTCTCTCTTTCCTAATTCTTTCTTGATTGTTACGGATTCTCAATCCCTTTTATACTCCATTATGGGAATACCCTTTAAATCTGGATCGTCAGTCTTTTCTATTGTTATCCGTTCGTTAATTGCAGATCTCGAAGTTGAGGGGATTTATTAAAATTCATGTGGGTTCCAAGCTACGTGGGTATTACCGGTAATGAGAAAGTTGATTTATTAGCTAAAGATGCCGCAAGCGTTTAATCTCGATCGATTCATAAAATCCCGTATTCTGATTTAATTCTTTATTTCCATAGAGTTATTATTAGAAATGCATGGTGTTCCCAATATACATCGCATACTGCCACGGCTAGTTGGTTTAAATCTTCCTGTCCTGATACTCCTCGTTTCCCATGGTTTTACAATAATAATCTTTCTAGATTTTATATAATATCTTTTTGTAGACTTAGATTTGGTCATGCTATCGCACGCTTTACTATCTTAATTTAAACTCCTCTTCTTACTGTCCTCTCCATGACGAAATTACGGTATGTGATTTTCGGCACATTTTATTTAGCTGTTCTTCTGTCGTGAAGGAGAAATTATTGTGCACTTTTTCTCCGTATGAACAGAACTCATCCATTGTTTTTAATTCATTTTCTCCAACTTTTATTCGTAATAATACCTCTTTCTTTTATAGTTCTGGGTTCTGTATTTAAATTATTCTAGTTTATTAAAAATTGTTTATTATATTTTCTATTTATCTATTTTTTTATATTTTCTTTGTCTTTCTTTTTTGGTTTAAGTTTTAGTTATGTATCATTAAATTTGTTAATAGTTAAGCTCTAATGTATATGTTTTATGGAAGCTTATAAAAAAAAATAAAAAAAAATTCTAATATGTAAAATATATATTTATAAATATTGCATAACATTATACTTTAATACTTTAGGAATTACGTAGCATAGTTTCACCGTTTTATTTGACGACGCCCAGAGTGTTGTACCTACTATTGTAGCCCGACTGACGACCGGCGTATACAGTTATACGTTTGCAGACTTAGAAGTTCGATTTCTGATTTTCGCCCACTTCTATGGGTGGAAAGAAATAGCAGTACAATTCTGACGAATTTCCGCTCAGCGATAAAGTTTGAGACGTTATGGTATTCGGTTAAATATTTCAAACATAAATGTTTGTAACTAAAAGTATCGATTGCTTGGTTTCGTTTGTAATTATATCCAATAATGGAAAAAAAAAAAAAATAAAACAATAAGAATAAAATAATATATATATAGAGATAAAAGATAATTAATTGAAATTCATCTAGAGATCATAGATTAAATGACGATTAGAATTATCAACATACAGATAGTAGATAGACGAGTTTCATCTAATAATAAAAAAATAACGAATAAAATAAAATAAAAGATAATAAACCTTTGATTTTAATTGTTAATTTTGAATGTGAAATAAAATAAAATAAAATTACCCTTTCAGTCCCAACTACTATTATAATACTATAACAAAATAAAAGTTCAAGTTTCAATATATTTGTGTGTAATTGATAATTATAGACAATAGAGCGGCTCGTGTGTGAAATACCTGGTAGTGCACAGCCAAAAAATACTACGGATTAATAACAAATATATTAACAAAATTAAATTATGTTATTTTATATTTTTATCTAAAATCTATTATATAAAATGCCAACTCTGAATGGACGGTTTTTCGTGGAAGAGAAAACTTTACACATTTTATTCAATTCCACTTACCTTTTTTCCGTACCGGCGGCCGTGTTTATCGCTGTCGTGCTTTGTATTTACGATTTTTCCGTTTTCCGTTTGTCCGTATTTCAACTTTTTCGAAGACATGAATTTTAGGTACATACCGTATAAGCTCTGTGTTCATACTATATAGATCGCTTGGAAGAAGACCGTTTCACCGTCCGTTTCTTATCGCTTCAGCGTTCTTCGCACCGTCGTTTTATCACCCTGAAATCCCGGAATCGGCGTTTGCGACCTTTTTCTGACATTTTACGAGACCGTGGAGATCGTATTCGAATTTCCCGGACGTTTTAACGCCTGCCTGAACATTTTTTTGTCTATGAATCGGTCGGTCCCTGTACGACCGAGACGTTCGTTCCCAATATGTGTAGGTACCTATATTATGAGTCGAAATATGGTACCGTCCGTTATCTCAATAATGTAAATTCAAGAAATTTCGACCATTTTATCATCTCGATTAGATAGCTTAGTGGTGTAGGGCGTCGATTGTCAAACCAACTTTCGATACGGGTCCACCGGTTTGAATTCCACTATGCCAAACTGATTTTATTTCCGTTTTTTATTCTCGATCTCGGCGTCCACGGAGATAACGAATAATGTATGCGACATGTGAATGAAATTTTAATAAATGTTCTTATCGTTGCAACTTTTATTCTTAGATATTTATTACATATTTTTCTGTTTGTTTAAACCACGTTACAATAGTACCTATTATAATACCCTGTGGCAAGATCGTATTTTTTTTTTTTCGGATATTCGTTATTTATTTACATATTAGGTATCTTCACCATATTTTTTACATGGAATTTTAAATCGTCGGAATTCCGTCCGACCGACACGTTAGTTCCGAATATGTGTATAGGTACCTATATTATGAGTCAAAATACGGTACTGACTGTTATCTGAATAGTTTAAATACGAAAAATGTCGACCATAATATCGTCTGAGTAGATAGCTTTTTAGTATAGGGCGACTATTGTTACGAACTTTTGATACGGACACATCGGTTCGATATCCACTATGCCGATCTGATTATTTTACGTTTTTTTTTCTCGATCTTGGCGTTTGCGAAGATAACGAGTGTTTAATGTTTATGAGATATATGCGATATCTGAATAAAATCTTAATCAATTTTCTTATTCTTATCATTAGGGGACGTTCAAGTCAGTAAATTTTTGGTCTTTTTAGATCCTCTCCTCCCCTTTTCAGCAATTGTTAGAAAATTTACGACCCTCCTACTTTATTTATATTATTTATTTTTATTTATATAGCATAATATGTCCGATGAACCCTCTTTATTAAAAAAAAAAATTTCTGAATTTTATATGAATTAATTAAAAATCAATGAAAAATGTTGTTACATATTTTGAATTTTATTTTACATATTTTGATTTTTGTTTTTTTTTTACTACTGACGTCAGCATGGTTCTAACATCCCCATCCCCTTTGCCAGAAAATGTAAGCACACGACATACCCTAACCCCCTCCTCCTAGGGGCCTATGTGATATTTGAACGCTCCCTTAAAACTTTTATTATTAAAATTTTATCATTATATATATTTTTTTTTCTGTTAGTTTGAACTACGTATAATTGTACCGAATAGGTACAATTATACCTTTTACAATTATAATAGGTACCTACTATAATATCCTGTGGCAAGTTCGGTTTTTTTTTTTGGATATTGGTAGATTCGAGTTTTATAAAATTCGAAACGATAAGTTCAACCAAATTCACATATGTAGAGTAGGTATTTATTATATTATAATATTGTGGTATTTTTTATTTTTATTTTTGAATCACCTATCTACTTTGTCAACCCACAACAGAAACACTTTATGTGTGAAAGACTATCTTCTAGAAAGTGAACGCGAAATTCCGCTGAAAGCGAAATATTTTTAAAGGTAATTAATTAATAGTATTATTTTTCAAAAAACTTTGGTCACCGACTATTATGGATCCATATAAAATACCTAATACGAGGTGTATGAATTACACTCAAAAAAAATTCCACCTATTTGATGTTTCATTCAAAAAAATTTAAATTTATAAGTCACACTCAAATGAGGTTATAAATTCAAGGTTTTGTACTCAAAAGGTATTGAATTTTCAAGTAGTCCAACTTAAAAGGAGTTACACTTACAAGGAGTTGCATCCAGTAGTTGTTGCACTCAAGCTAGTGTTGATATAATAGGTAGGTACTGTAATAACGAACGTGATGTCATTTATCTTATTAAGAACATACCTACATTTATATAAAACATAATTCAATTTACCTTATGCTAATATAACCTAGATGAGTGATATCCTGAAAACATCTGAAAATAGGTAGATAATAACTGCACCAAACGACAAACGTCGTTACGACATACGACCACAGACTATAGTTAGATATACATAGTTGGTGGTTCAAATTAGTTTTTTGCGCCATGCTATATAATTTACACGGTGTATTTTTCGCCGGAGAGGGAATAAAATAAAACTGCGCTTGTGTAAACAGCGCAGCACACATGCATTTTTCAAGTGTGCACAACGGTTAGTACTGCGGTAGCGTCGAGACAGTCTGTGGCCTAGACCACTATATGCAATATATCTATATATAAATCTATCTACCTATGTGTGATCTATGGCCGCGAATGACCGGCTACAAGCAGAAACCAACAATACAGCGGTGCGAATATGTAGGTAAAATAATAATATTCACGGGCACGACAATTATTACTAAAACAGCGATAAATAAATAATAATTATATATATAAAAACATGCTAATTTAATGACATTTCAGGCGGTGCACGCTCGCCTATGCTCCTTAACACGAGCCGCTAATGGTTATAGAAATATTATATAATTTTGATATGGGTACCTATATAGGTACATACAGGGGCGTAGCGAAGTATTTTTTTTTGGGGATGCAATGTGTTAATTTGACCAACTGATTGAACTGTATTTTGTATGAGCAATAAAAAAAAAAAATGTCACACGCTTAACATCTTATAATAGTACCTACCTTAAAAGCGTAAATAGGCAAAAAAAAAAAGTCATCAACTTACTTTTACCTTTTGAACTTCTCACATTGAGCATGGACCTTAACACGAATAGCCGACTAAAGCAACTTTGGGGGGGAGGGGATTTCCTCCCCCTGCTCTCACTAGTTACGCTCCTAGGTACATAGGGAATGGGAAATCAAGGAATGACCGTTTTGGCGCAAGACGTTTGGACGTAGGACCGTTTTGTCGTGAGACATTTGGACGTAGAATCAAATTATAGTAGAACAAAATTATATAATGCAAACATTTTTCATGTGTAACTTTACGTTATGGTCGTTTATAATAAATTTGAAAAAAATTCAAGTCAGTTGAGATATATATTACAAGTTACAACCAGCTTTAAGCAGGGACAAATCCACCAAAAAAAAAAAAAATTTAAAAAGTATTGTGATACGGATAAAAGGTTGTTAAAAATTGTTTAGGATTATAATAACCGTGATATATATACATATTATCATATTTGAAAGGTATTTTTTTAAAGTAATTAATAATACGAGTAATAGATTTCTATGTTTTGGTAAAATTTTAAAATTGCATGTATTTTTTTTATTTAGATTTTAAATATATAGTTTTAGACAAAAACTTTTTTTTGATAATTTTAATATATATTTTTTTATAAGTGTAATTTTTATTTTTATTCACACCAAAATTATGTCCAAATGGTCACGTCCTAATGTCCTAGACCCAAGTACATATTATATTATATGTTGTATTTATGTTTGATAAAATCTGATAAGCTGTAACTTGTCAACTGTGCTATCTTTTACGGGTTATTTTACCATAGATTCTGATTTTTGTTAGCCTTCTATCTCGGTGTCCGTCTTTAAGTATGTATGATTTCTATAACCAATAGGGAAAGATTCATGGAAGAAAAACGTACGGTGAACTACTTTATGTGCGCTTTACCTCAACCGATATGGTAGTTAATTATTATAACAATTTTTTTGTCAAAATTATTAATATTATATTCATAATTAAAAAAAATATATTTAATTAAATGATTAAAATTATAATCTAATCAACTAGATAATACCTATATAGGTATATATATGTATAATTAATAGGGAACGAATTTATATGTAAATGTATATATTTATTAGAGTAAGCTATTTGAAATCTGATAAGAAATGTGCATAATTTATATCATTCTTATAAAAATAACACCAATTTTATTTTGCATATTTTTAACTTTTTAACTTTTTTTTGCATATTTAATGCATATTTGTCATTTTTTAGTGCATATTTTTATTTTAAGTGCATATTTTTGTTTTTAACTTAGATTTTCAAGTATTATATAGGTGTAAAAATTCTGTTTCCAGCTATACAAACTTGTTATATTACGTTTTTGAATAAAAACCATTTTAAAATCATGCGTTTTACAACTTTCCAACGTATAATAAAGTTGACTTTATCTATGGTCTATAATTAATTTCAATAAAATTACAATCGGTCGGAGATAATAAATTTTCACTGTATATCAATGTACTTCGACTGAAATCGAACAGTCATATTGCTGCATATTTTCAAGCGTAAGCTGTGACAGTTTTTGTGTTTAGTGTTTTTCGATATAATTTTAATTCATTATTTCAAAATTGCCTAAAGTAAAAACATCAATTAAAAGTTGTTTGCAAATGTACGTTGAGCAATATAAAGATATTTTTAAAACAGATGGTTCAATTTTGTATTGCAATGTTTGTGAAATTTCTGTTAACGCATCAACAAAGGTTTTGGTAGACCAACATATATCACGTGTTAAACATAAAAATAATTTTAAATTAAATAAATCAAAATTAAAAAATACAAAACATAGTTTCATTTCTAATATAAACGCAGATAACTTTAATGAAGATCTCTGTCAGCCTTTTATTTCTGCAAATATACCCTTATTCAAATTACAAAATGCAATTCTTCCGCACATTCCTTGAAAAAAAAAAAAAATAAAAAATATGTGAATAAATGCTATTCTGAAACTATAAACAACATAAGAAGTTCGATTGGGGATCATAATATTTGGATTTTAATAGACGAAACCACTGACTGTGAGGTACACTATGTGGCTAATGTTATTGTTGGTATATTAAAAATAAATCATTCAAGTCAAATATTTTTACTTTATTCCAAGGATTTGGAAAAAGCAAGCCATATCACAATTGCTCGACTTTTCAATTGGTCACTCACAATTTTATGGTCTACTGGTATTGGTCATGATAAAGTATTATTATTTTTAACTTTTTAAGTGACGCTGCTCCCTATATGGTCAAAGCAAGAAAATCGAATAAATCATTTTATCCTAAAATCGTCCATGTTACATGTGTAGCATGTGGATTGCACAGAGTTGCTGAAGAAATCCGGCTTCAATTCCCCAAAGTCGATGTTCTTATTTCCAACGTTATAAAAAAATGTTCTAAAAGCTCCATCACGTACGATACTTTTCCGTAATATTGCACCTAATTTGGAACGTCCACTACAATCTATATTAACGTGATGAGGTACATACCTCAGGCTAAATGCAGCTTTTTATTATTGTGAAATTTTAGAAACTATTAAAGAAATACTTCTTCAATTGAACAATGAAGATTCTATTTCTATTAAAAACCCAAGATTTAATAAAAGATTCAAATTTAAAAGCTAATTTAATTTACATTAAATCGAATTTTGATATAATTCCCGACACGATAAAAATGTTAGAAACAAAAGGTTACTCGTTATCAAAAGCGATGAAAAAAAATTAAAAACGTAAAAACTACCAATAAATAATTCATAAAATCACATTGGTAGTATTATAAATGGTAAACTTACAACGGTATTAAAGAAAAACTCGGGTTTTAAAAAAATGAGGACAATTTCGAAGATTTTGGAAGGAGAAGAGAATGTCAAAAATGTTAAACCAGAAGATTTAAATGCAAGTGATATTGTATTTATGAAGTACGTTTCAATAAATACTGCATTTTTCTATGTATAAAAACTTACTCATCGTAATGATAATCGTAGAAAGTTAACGTTCGACCATATTAGAGAATTCCTGATTAACCAGTGCAATAAAGTAAATATGAAATTATTCACAACTCTTTAATTTAAATGTTCGTTAATTTTTTTTTTTTTTTGTCGACTGAGAATGTTATTGGCGAAGACAACGAATTTAATGAATAATTTTGTTTGATTTTAGTATCTTTTTTTAATAAATTTTTTTCAATTATATTAGGTAAATTTTAAATGCATATTTAAGTGCATATTTTATAGTATATTTTAGTATTTTTTAAAGCATATTTTGATGGTTTTTAGTGCATATAAATCCGTTGCCTAATAATTAATATATTAGGTTAGCAATAAATATAGGCATAATAAGGTTGTTATATTAGGGGGAGGGGGCTAGAATTCTAGCGACTGTCGATACAATAGAATCGTTGGGGCTTTTTCTCATAATTACTTTTTAATAAAACTAAAATACCCAATTAGTGTGGTTGAAGTTTTATAAAGTGCGAATCGACCGTTATACGCATAACGCGACGTTTGCAAAAACAAAACAAAAATCAATGTAATTTATACACATATTTGTAGTTTCTATTTAATCACTCTTCTAGTTATAATTGGAATATCATCCACAAAATATTGAAAAGTATATTTTAAATCTACAAAATTACAATATTTATTAAAATATAAGTATCTAATTAAATCTATATTATATATGCGTCTCTTAAAATAAAAACGGTTTTTTTCTTTCCAATTAGTTGAGAATAACATTTTACTTTAATTATTAAAAAAAAGTAGGTGTTGTATTACATTTCAAAACTGGAATATTTTCATTTTACTTTTAATACAAACAAGAATACGTTTTAATGAAGCGAATTATTTACAAATAATAACAAGTAATATAAAAATAAGTTGAAATAAGAATTTGATGAATTATTTTTTGTTTGTTATACATTATTATTATTCTTACCGTTGTTGTTTTGTCCAACTTTTTTGCTTTGTTTGATGTTTAGAACGGACTAATAAATGGACGCGAATATATTTAGATACCTACTCCAAAGTATAAAGTATAAAGTGTGTCGGTCCGCGACTATCGTCGGTAGTTCGTGGTTGGCGCGAACGACACAAAGGTTGAAAGATTTAGAATAAAACTAAAGAACCACAAAATTAAAAGAAAAGAAAAGAAAGAGGGGAAAAGAAAAACAAAAAAAAATGTCAACGTGAGCATATATATATTTTGGTTCAAAAAATGGAACGGTGCGAACAACAAAACATAACAGAACAGAAAAAAAAAACAGTCTCGCAGCCGACCTGGTCACACGGGACCGGCACCCCGTCGTCGCGCCTGCGCGTAGCGGTGCGCGATCCGCGATCTACCGGTTTTTAACTGCAGCGGCGCGGCGGTGGACGTCGACGGTGTTTGTACCGCCGATCGGCCATGGGCCGCGTCATACACTCTGGTGCTATAATTAAAATATTTTGAAATTAAATTTTAATGTTTAGGAATTTGAAATGAAAAATATAAATTTTGATTTGAAATTTAAAAAGAAAAAAATTAAGATAGTCATTTTGTTAATTTAATTTTTAAAAAAAAATTGATATTAAAATCTTTTACTAACCTTGAGTCAATTATTTTTAAACAAATTTTAAAATTTGTGAAAATGTGATATTTTTGTCCCTTACAGATCAATAATAATTTCGGGATGTATTCAATATCGATAAATAGTTTTATCCATGAAATTTGGTCTGATTCATGAAAACAATTTTATCATTTTAACTACAAATATCTTATTATCATAATAATGTTATGTTATCATCGTCAAAAATTATTACTTTAGAAATAATCCAAAATTATATAATAATTAATATTTTTCAGTGAGTTTAAAGTGATTTAATTAATATTGACAATGAAAAATTAAATGTTTAATTTATTTAACGTTACTTATATTTTATACTACAGTTCCAAAAGTGCACTATTTAATGTAGGTAGATTTTAATATTGTTGTCGACTTTGAAATTATCGATGGTATTTAATAAACTGTGAATAAAGTGCTGTGATTGAATAAAATATTTTTGATTTTTTTAATAATACCTAGATACCTATGTTATTTAATATTATAACATTTTGTATCAAGAAATTTGACTGCATTTTTTTATGTCAATCTTGAATCAATATTTTACAATGTATGTTATGTTTTCTTGATTGAATTACATTAAAGGCAATATGAATCTGGATGTCCGCCTTTTTGACATTTTCTTATACATAATTTGAAATAGAAGCTTAGATCCACTAACAAACTTTTGTGATATGCTAGAAAAAGAAATACAAATATTGAGCTCAACAAGCATTTATTCCACTTCAGAACAATTAGTAGAAAATTTCACAAACCTAATAATCAACACAGCCGAAAAAACAATCGGAAAAAGTTCATATTATCCCAAACCTCAAGTACCATGGTGGAACGAACATATTAAAATATCCATAAA
>JAIPRL010006195.1:0-28510 GCA_025469235.1 Pemphigus obesinymphae | reverse complement strand
TATTATATATATATAAATATATTATATATATATATAGAATAGACGAATTGTAATCTACTAATTACAAATTTAGTACATAGGTATTTTTTTTTTTTTGTACATTCCTAATAAAATTATTGATTAAAATCGTGTTAAGAAAATGTTCAAAGTATTTAAATGAAAGTATTTGGGTATAAAAGTATTGTACTACATTTGTACATATTTTTAATATTAAATTTTTTTTTTTGTACTTTTAAATAATAATATTAAAAATAACTTAGTATTTTATATGTGACAAAATAATGGTTTTCATTGATTATATTGTTATTATATTATATCATTATTATGGTCTTCTCAAATTACTTGTTTTCTAGGATGATTTCAATGATGGTTATGTTAAGAGATTTGTTGAAAAACATCAAATTGAATTTGATATGTTTCCGAAAACTGAAGTCAATGGGGATAATGCAAGTGACTTATGGAAATATTTGAATTCGGCTACAAAAAGCCTAAGAGTTGATAATGAGTATGTACCATTGTTTATATAAAGATAAATGTAATTACTGATGACAGTAAACAAATAATAATACTAAATAATAATTTAAATCGTGACGGCGGTGTTCTTATAGCCACACCCAAAGACTTTCATTCCTACTTTGTGGTTTCCACTAATCTTAGTATAGAACAATTATTTATTCATTTAATTTTTGACTCCAAAAATTTTATTTTCAGTGCTGTATATAGAACTCTTAATAGTTGACCTAATATTTATGAAACTCATGTTAACTCTACTGACTTAATTACCCAACATTTTTCTCAGCACCCTTTGCTTTCATTTTTATGGAGACTCTCTGAGATATCCTGGTCTATTGATAAACACGCTCTATCTACTCAATTATTACTGATATTCGTTATCCTTGCATTCCTGAAACTTGATTCAATGGATTTTATTTAAAATACAACTAACTTTATAAATAACTTTAAATTCACACGGTTCTTTACTTAATTCTCAGTAAAAATTTTTCCGTTTATGTACAACATTCAATTGACCATCCTATAGAATGTGGTCTCTATTATCTAACTCTTTCCATGTCCTATAGTACTATTTTGCAAACCTCATCTCTTGTTGTTCTAAAACTTTTTTTTTATATTTAGAAGAGTTATTAACATACAAATTTTTAACTCTTTTAATTGGCTGTATTTTTTTCAAAATAATACATTTGATACTGCAACAAATAATTATTCTGATGCTATTCATATATCCATTCTTATTTTTCTCTTCCAAGGTTGTACGCATCAGGCTGTTTTCCAACATTGATATTTATCATCAGCTATCACCTTTATTTTCCTCCTGGGCCTAAAGGTCACTTCCTTTTCAATTTGTGTGTAACTCTTTCCTGGTTTCTTTGGTTAATATTTATCAAATCTCTAGAAGAAAATATTTTTCCTTCCGTTCTAAAAATAATTTCATTATTACACCTATAAAGCAAATGATCGATGATCGTGAAATCTCTTCTCCCCATTTTTATCGTTTCTAAAATAAACCAGTGCCAAAATTTTGCAACCTATTTGCAACAATTTGCAATGAAAGTTTCAGAATTTTAAATACAAAACTTTTGCCGAAATGCACGATTTAGTGAAGGGGGTCAACCCCCCCCCACCACCACATTGACTTCAAACCCGTATCAAAGTTTTGCAACAATTTGCAATGAAAGTTTCAGAATTTTAAATACAATACTTTCGCCGAAATGCACGATTTAGTGAAGGGGGCCAACCCCCTTCACCTTGTCTGATCGACTATAAAAGAGTGCCAAAATTTTTTAATATATTTGCAACATCAGTTCTAGAATTTAAAACTCAATAGTTTGTCTGAAGTCAATGGTTTTGTAGAATGCTGGTAGAGACTATTTAGTCATATATATATATAAGTATAAGTATTTAGAGCATACGAGGAATGAACACTCTCGGGCAAACTTAACTTGCAAAATAGGTACCTCGTGATTTTTATTTATGTCGTTTGTTCTATTTGTCCTCTCATTCTTATATTTGCGTCGACCGGGTAAAGGGTGCGTCGCAAACAGATACGAATACGGACCAGTATAACAGGCGATTTTTACAGGCAAATTTTCCACCTCGGGATAATAAACCATTAATCATTTTTATTAATTTTTCCTCATCTAACTATATATTATACACCTCTGTAGTCTGTATAGCGTCTCATACATTATACATGTATGTGCCACGCCCCTCCAATTACACCTAATTAACATTAATCAGGTATTTTAATATTATTTTTATTTCTGTACTGTTTTTATTACTGTTGTTAATTAAAAATTTATTATTTTTAGTATTTTGTTAATGCCTAACGATTTCTTTGTTCTTGGGCCTCAGCTTGTATTATTATGTGTAAATAAATAAATATTCTAGATCCTACAAATACAATGTATAAATATGATCAATCGTACTACATACATTAAGTAAATGATATGTTATTGAATCTTGCAATCTATAATGCTTTTTTTATAAAACACGTTTTACTTAAACGTAAGTTTAAAAAAAAAAAAAATTTTAGTTTTACTGAGTTTATAAATTATATTGAAACAGAATTACATATCATTTTATTTCAAAATGTATTGAACAATAATCAATAATTGTTATAATTTATAAATTTCTATTTGAAACAACTTTAAATTTAGGTGTGTAAATTATTCCTAATTTATTTAGTTAAATATCTTGATATATCAGTACACTAGTTAATAGAATATTCATGTATCTCTTTTATTTGATTAAATTTTAACAATGATGTAATAATTATAATGTGTCTCTATTATCGTATTGGGAATTAGTTACCTAACACTCAGGTTAAAAATAAATGCATTGAATTTTGTCATTTTTAGTTATTTCTGGAACACTTAGGGTCCAGATATAATTACTCAATTGTTTAGCTCATTTTGATAGTTTTTATTAAAGATATCATCGGATTTGATGTAAAAACTACATTGAGTAATGAATGGACGAATCAATATATTTTAGCGGTAATATTTAAAAACCAAACAAAACAATTAACTAAAAATAAAAGGAATTACTCAGTTTTTTATGCTAAATGCCTGCATTATACCACTACACTATAATAAAATTAGAAGTCAACAAAATGTTTAGAAATATTTCATTTAAGATTATACTATAAAAGCGGGTTTGTATTAACTTCTGTCATTAAGGGGATAGGAAGCGGTCATTTATTAAGGGGTTATATATAAGAAATTATATGATTAATTCACGATACGCAGTGTATTTGTGTGAGTCGTATTTGGTTTTTAGTGTGTCTAGATAAGTTCGATTGACTTTGCGGTGTGCTGGTGGTGTGTACACTCGCATGCACAGGTACAAGTCAGCAAATACGGCTACCGTATTTTGAAAAGACACGAAATCCCATTTCCAACGTACCGATGGAGCTAGTGATGCGGTAAGGATTCTAAAAACTGATCTGAATTCGTCGTCGAATTTACTTTAAAACAAATTTCTCCCCACTTTTTTAATTTTTTGCTTTGATTTTCACAATAATTGAAAATATCAATTTTTAAATGTCCAAATACTCGTATATTAAGGTAATTTTAGGGGGACTTAGGGGGACAAAATCAAAAAAGTGGGAATGTCGTTCTAAAGAATACATAAAGACAAATTCAGATCAGTTTTCAGAATCCTTATCGCATCACTAAATCCATCGGTACGTTGGAAATAGAGATGGTCTAAATTGCAATGTTACGTGTGTAATAGAGAGAGACAGACAATTGCCGCTTTCAATCCCCTTAAACTGAGAGCTTGGTGCTCCATTATATTATATCCAAAGGCCTGGTAATCGAGACATAGTGTAAAAATTTGAAAATTTCATATTGAATTTCGTAATAATTTAGATGAATTTATTTAAGTTGGTTTTATGAAAAAGTTTAATATAATTTCAAAGTTGATAATAACTTAATTTAATTTAATATTTTTATAATGTAATTTATATGTTTTCAGACCAATACATGATTTCAAAAAATTTATTGTTGCCAGAAATGAAATGGACTTGCAGACATATTTTCCATCAACACATATATCGGTAATATAATTAATTTTATACTTTGTACTATTCTACATTTTTACAACTATTATTGAGTTTTCAGATAGAATATGTTTAGATACAACTGATAAATTTAGTCTATCATTTGTCCTCGGACGACTTGAGTCATATTGTATTATAATTGTATGCCAATTTTATAAAAATTGTGAATTTTTTCGGAAATATATTTTTAGTGAAGTGTAGTGTAGTGTTCGGGCCAGATGCGTAAAATAATATTACGCGGGTCTGGACACCAAATAAATTCGTGCGCTTTTTTTCACCGATCCTTCCACCTTTTGTCTTGTTTTGTGTGTATGTGTACTTACTATGTGTAGTGTGTGCTTAAAAATTATGAAAAAAGGGATAACTAAGTGTAAAAAAAATGGTAATTTAGGTATACGGTAATTAATATTGTGAATTGCTGGTACAATAATTCGATAATAATAATTTAAAGATAAACAAATATAAAAATTCACAGCTACATAGAAATAATAGTATAAATAATAATAATAATAATAATAATTAGGTAGGTACTCACAGAATATTACGAAGCATCCTAAATAAATAAATTACAACACAAAAATAATAATAACAATAAATTAAGACAATTTGAGCTTAAACATTAATAAAAATAAAATAATATTAGCTATTAGAGCTTACATATACTATACATAACGGCAAATAGCGCTCACTTTTTTACTCACGGCGATTAGCGCACGTACAACAAAAATCACAAAAATATAACAGCGATTCACGCTTACAATTACGTTCGGCGGCTTAAAACACAATTCTAGAACGACGAACGGACACAGAAAAAAAAAATATAATTTTGGCGGCTATGTAATAATAACGAGCTCAGTCCGGTGACTGACGAAAAAACAATATTATAATTCACAAAAACAGATAAACATTTACTTCGGAGTGGTGACATGTAGTATATTAGATTTTATTATATAACATACAATTTTAATTATATTTATGAAACATAAAATACATTTAATTCCTCAATATACTCAATATAAGTGATGATTGGATTATATAAATTTATTGGTACAAATGTCATGTCATTATTACCAATTTTTATTTAATAATATAATTCCATGATATTAAGACATTTCTCTATATTCTAAAATAAACTATTAAGAATATTATCACTTTTAAGTACCAATTTGAATTTATTTTTTTATACTTTATAAATCTTTTGAAAAATTTTATTCTACTATATACTTCAAAGAATGTTGATTTTAAATTTCGTAAACAAATTTGTAGGCTTAGGTATAAAATCGATATTTATTTTTTTCAATAATTTCTATTAGTAGTATAAAGGTAGAAAAACACAGAAAATTTTAAATATTTACTATATTGGAATACCAGTAAAACAAATAAATAATATAGACAATTCGTATTGAATAATAGAAATTCACTTCAACTTCAAACATCTCTACAAATATCCAATTAGTATAATTCATAATAATAATTATTGTATAATTATATTTTAAACCATTCATATTAACAATTACAAAATTAATTATATGTTTAATATTTATATTTTACAGACTATAGAAAAAGCAATTGAATCATTATTATAAGATTGATATTAGATAATGGGTTAAATTAGTTTTCCAAAAGAAATAAACGTTTATAATTATAATGTAATAAATGATTCTTAATATAATTTAATGATATTTGCGTGTATTTAATATTTCATTATAAATATATCACATATGAATATAAAATAAATACATTAATAACTTTATAGTTCGATGTAATTAATTATTTTTCATAAAATATATATATGACCTATATTTATCCCTAATTTTAATCTCATAGTACTATTACCTTTTAATATAATAACTCATTTTATAGCATATAATTTATATTAATTATATAATTGAAATGTATAAAGTTGTAATGTACAAGAATATAAATATATTATACAAATTAATTAAATAAAAATTATAAATAATGCATTTTATTTTATCTCTACAGCTGTATTACTACAGCATTATATTTATTGAAATTTGTTTATATTTCCATAAACGTTTTTTTATATATAAATTAATAATATTTATAAATACACAGTATAGATTGTGATGGAACAAAACGGCGCATATTTTATAGACAACAAAATATATAGAGAACGATTCTTTTAAGGACCAATAATATTACGCATAATATTTCCCCCGAAATTGCATAAAATCCCCACACAAACAATAGAAGAAGCGACTGGTTCACGATAATACTATTTCCAAAACGCAATTTTCCGAGCAAAATATTTTTCTCCATAGCGAATCAATATTTTTGTATTAGGTTTTTTCGAAAATAATTAAAATATGACATTTTCCAATAAATTTTTTTTACTAAAATTCAATAGAATTTTTTTTTTTAAATAATTCCTTACTTATAATGTATTATTAATTTTTTCGACATTTTGAAATAGTAATTTGGTTCAAATATTTTGAATCAAATTTTTTTAAATTTAATAAAGTTAATATTAAAAAATTTTTAGTCTAAAATGTTAAATGTTTAAATCAAAATTTATTTTAACGTAGTAAAATTTAATTTGAAAACACGATAATTGTATTACTGTTTTTAAAAATTTTTATTAATTTCAAATTTTGTAAAAACTCTATTTATAGATTTTTTCATCTGTCATTGAAATATATTTTTATGGATTATCATGTAAACTTTTCTATTGAAATAAAATGTATTTAGAGGAATATACGTTAAATGTTATCGTCGTACCGTCAACACGCATGACGAACATAAAATTTCAGTTCGGTGTTGAACAGCCATGTACAATGTCGTAAACGGTGTTAGATATAAGTGAACCGAGGAAAAGGAAAAACGTATAGGGAATGATTGTATGTAAATACAAGTTTAACAACATATTATGTAGAATGTAGAAAAAAACGGTTTTCCGTAAAACTTTAACCACAAACAAATCGTCCTGAACAGGGAGGGGGAGAGCTTAAAACTGGTACTTAAATTATAATGACATACCTAACATGTATTATAACACTACAATTGAGTGTGGTCATTATATTCCTTGACTGGACGACTGTTGATATGTATGTAACGACGGGTGACAAAAAACATTTGTCTAAAATGCTTAGATCAAATTTTATTTTAATATAATGAAATTTAATTTGAAATTATGGTAATTGTATTACTGGTTTTAAACCATAGTATTAATTTTAAATTGTTTGAAGAACTCTACTTATAGATATTGTCATCCATTATTGTAATATATTTTTATGAATTATCATGCAAATGTTTTTATTAAAATAAAATGCATTTAGACAATTAATAAATGTTAAATGTTATTAACATTTGTTAATTCAAGATGTAATTAATTATTATTAAATGTTAATGTACAAATTAACGGAAAACTGTATTCCATAAAACTTAAACATAAAACAAATCTCGGGTGACAGAGGAAGGGGGTCAGCTTAAAACTTGTAGTTACTCAAATCGTAATGCATACCTAATATATACATGAAGATAGTACATTATGATATTATATTGTCATGAACACACCTGGTGAATTGCATTGATTGGGCGGCAATTGATGACGATTGAACAGGAAGATCGTAGGTGATGACGACAACGAAGCAAACAACGGTAGGTACGATAATATTTGATACGGACTGTTGGCCCACACACGAGCGGTTTTTTTTAACAGTTTACTCCTCTGACGGTCCAAACCCGGCGGTTGGAACGCTGGTTAATGGGTAGTCCGAAAGAGCAGCTGATATGTGTGAATCAGAACCATCATAAAAATTGTTAATGCGGGTAGCAGAGAAATATCGACCGTTTTTAATTTAGAAACCCACAAACGGACGGTCCAGAACTGTCTGATAATTAAACACCACGACGTTGTAACGGGGCAATCCGTCTACGGACGGATAGTCCCGTACTAAAGACAACCCGACACTAGTTGGTATCGGGGTTAATAATGACAACGGCCGCAAACCAGCAACAATTGGGAAGAAGAGGTCAGTATGACATGCAAGAACAGCATATTACAGTACCTTGACGTGGTAGGAATATGTTGTTCTTGTGTGTACTAATGATATAGTTACAACCAACCAGAGAGCCGATATGCGACAACGGAATCGCATATAAACCAGCGGTGACACCGGAAAATTATCTCCCAGAGGTCTTAGAAAGCGTCCAAACCATAAATACCGCTCGAAATGACACTAATTTCTCATTCACCACACCCGGCACGGTGGAAAAAATTACCCCCGGTGAAGACTCCATCTCGAACGCAGCACTCAAAAATTTACCAAAAAACGCCATTCTACTACTCACCCGTATATTCAACGGCTGTATAAGACTCGACTACTTCCCCAGAGCATGGAAAACATCAATAATAATAACCATTCCAAAACCATTCAAGGACCACAGCCAGCCCACCAGTTATAGGCCAATGTCACTGTTGTCGTCAATTTCCAAAATTTTTGAAAGAGTTATCCTCCACAAATTAACCGCCATAGTCGACCATAAGATCCGCGACGAGTAGTTTGCTTTTCGGTCTGAACACTCGACAACTCTACAACTCATTAAACTCACCGACAAACTGTGCATAAACGCAAACAATTGCGAAAAAACGGCCACGATTTTCCTTGATGTTGAGAGGGCCTTCGATCGTGTATGACACGAGAGACTCCTCCACAAATTCCATCACATCGGAGTGCCGACTCAACTAGCCAAAATAATAGGGTCATTTTTAAGTAACCGTACCTTCAAAGTCCGCGTAGAAAACACCCTCTCTACCAGCAGACCCATAGCAGCAAGTTGACCTTCCAACCAATCCAAATGCTTCAGTCTCCCTCTTTGCTGATGATACCCTATTTCAAACGAAGAACAAAAATTACAAAAGGGCCATAATACAACTTCAGAACCAAGTTGACCTAGCAGTAGCCTGGTTTGACAAATGGCGTTTAGGCATTAACGCACTTAAAACTGTAACTGTCATGTTTAATAAAAAGTCAACACAAAACATACCCAAAATCCGCATCAAAGGACATGACGTCGGCTGGTCAAACCACGCCAGATATCTCGGGGTCATTTTGGACAAAAACCTAAATTTCAACCACCATATTCGCGACACAATCAAAAAGACAACCAGGGTTCGCGGTATACTAAATCTGGTTCTAAACAGAAAAAGTCCAGTTCCCACAGCCTCCAAAATACTGATGTATCGACTATATATTAGGTCGCTTATCACATATGCAGGTCCAGCCTGGGGTCCCCATATATCGCGCTCCAATTGGTCAAAACTTGAAGCCATCCAAAACATTAGTTTCCGTGGAATCACTGCAGCACCATTCTACGTGAGAAACACCACTATCAGAAACACAGTCCGACTCCTATCAGTCAAAGAAACAATATATACAAACGCAAAATGTCAATTCTATAAAAATCAACTATCAAAATATAAAAACATCCGTGATCTAGGACGCTTTTTAGACCATGCGATCAAAATTAAAAAATTACGGCCACTCCATTGGACCATATAATATTAAAAAAAAAAAAAAAAAAAAAACTCACAACCACCACCACATAATAGGCTCACGCCTGAAATGTGTTAACAGACCCATGGGTCGTCAGTCAAGCAATGCAATACAATGAAAATTACCATTCCTTCTACAACGTTCAAGATATCAACAACTACACAATTGTTCGACGTCTTAATAAGTAGAAGAAGAATCCGACCAGCGAGAATCAACCAACAGTAGCAGTAGCAGCAGTACCAGCGAAAAACGACCTGTTCGACGACGTATCAATATCTTCTTGGACTTCACCCATAAAGCGGACGGATTGACACGGGAAGTGTTGATCGACGAAGGAACCGAAGCAACTCTCAGTATCTTCCCGGACTCCTCCCGCACTGCGGACAGTTCGACACGGGAAATACTGATCGACGGGAACTTCAATTCACCAACGGCAAACCAGATCGATCAATAGACTCCTTCTCGGTATCTCCCCGGACTTCACCCGTATTACGGACAATTCAATACGGAGAATACCGATCGAGGTGACTGTGGACTCATTATGGACGGACCACCGTACTAACCGCACGGACTACCACTGTAACACAGACCATTTCACACGGGCAACTCCGCGGGTCGACTACGCATCCCAACGTCGAGCCGTTTGTTTACACGTGCCTCGCACATCCTTTTGACGATCACCTATCTGGGTGCATCTTATACCCTCTATTTGGAGGCGTACATTTCCCAATCCAATCCATAACACCGGGACTAGGCTTGGGAAACCCGCGCATTTGCGCTGTGGTTGTTAGGGACCAGGGAACACTCTAGGGAATAAATTGTACTTTTTACCCTACGGACGCATCCCCCGTCTGCTTAACCCTTGTATATATTGTAAATAAAATGCATGCCTAAACGTTTGTATAAATAAACTGTTGACGTGTTTGATAAAAACGATTATATATTTAACCGACTATCAACGTGTCTATTATTCATACGAGGCGGTAGTACCAAAACACCCCGCATCAACGTATACAAATCCATGCCTTTGGATGTTATAAATGTACTATTTAGTAAGGCAAAAACTAAAGATGCATGTTATATTATACATACAAAGTGAAATAAAAATAATAATAAAGGGGAAAAAACGTTGAAAAATCTAGCATGTATATTCTGCAATTTTACAACGAAAACCTGTCAAAAATCCTCTCAAGATTTTAGTCTATTCTAAAAGTCCATGAGCCGCATCGGGACTGTTGAAAAGTGACAGTTCTTACACCACTAACGAACGGTTTTGGTCTTTCACAGTTTTGTAATCTCAAAACCTAGAGGCCAGGAACGTACGTTTGTTTGCAATGATGGATACACTCGAATTACCTCCAAAATCCAGGTAGTAGAACTTTTTCTACTCGAATTGCCTCCGTATCATACCATTGATCGATGTATCCTATTATTTTATTAATATCGATATTATCGATATAATGTTATATCGATATATTTTTTAAATCTTGTATTCAATATTGCGCGATGTAGGTATAGTGAGTATCAGATGACCATACACGATCACATAAACGAACCGTTCGTACACGTATGAATACTTATCTGGGTCCATTATAGAAGGTGATTCGAGGTATTAGTAAAAATACGGAATTGGCCTCGAATTGCCAAGAATACAATAATTTTATTTTTATTTTAAATTATATTATATATACCTCATGATTATACTCTTGTCTAGACAGCGTTAGGCCCTTTATAGCCTTGTGAATCGAAGGCATCAAGCAAATATTCACTTCCTCTCCAAACTCTTATCTACTTTTATTGTTATTAAGTATTGTTCAATTGAACTTCGTTCTATATGTTAATAAAATAAAAGAAAAGAAAATAATAAATGTAATCAAATTAAAAAAAAAAGAAAGATTTGACCGATGAAATGAGTGTTGCTTGTGTTACACTAAAAATTAGAAATTACACTCCTGATATCAAAACTTTATTTGCAAAAAACAGTAAAAAAAATAAAATAAAACTAAAATATAATTAAAATTTTTAATACATAAAATTAAATTGTTAACATCTAATTTAAAGATATTATATAACATATAATTTATAAAATTAAATCAAAATGTGCACTTTATAAAATATATAATACATATTATATATCTGTAAATTTATTGTTATCTTTAGAAAATGTTTTTTTTTTTGGGCACGTGAACTATTTTCAAAACCTTAATTGGGAAAATTGTGCACTTGACTCAATAAAGGTTCGCTATTCCTGATATATAAATATATTTTTATTATTATATTTATCTTTTGTTTTTAATATTATTAAACCTTATTTGATAATAATAATAATAATAGTTTATTGCAACAAATAATCTTTATATTATAAGATATTAGGAAATAGAATATCATCGCAATTCATCCAATATATCCAATAAGTAATTAAATAAAAAAATTAAAAAAATAAAAAAATATATATATAATAATATTATTATATAATATACCCAAGTGTTTAAAAAATCATATTACTTTAAATAACATAAATTAAATTTAAGATAAAAATCTACAGTTTATATACCTATTTAATATAACTAATAAGATTAGAAAAATTTATTTTTTACCTATTCGGGGGAGTGCTCCGATCTTTACAAGCTTAGGTACATGGTTTTCTGTAGAAAATTTAATCTAGTTGGTATTTTAAAGAGGTCATTTTTGATTTTCTCAATATACTTTTAATGCTTAAGGAAAAAACTACCGAGAATTGATGATAAAACGGTAAATATATGATTTTGTCTAATCGAGATTTTTCATTTCTTCGTAATATCGTAAGATCATATTTATATCTACATTTGATCTTTGATGTAATGTTAAACATAGGTAGATGCTGAGTATATAACTAATATTAAGAATTATGAATACTACACCGGAGTTACGCTCAGAATCGTTTTATTGAATTCAATGATTTATCATTGCTTTCCAATGCAATACATCCACCAACAATATACTGTCCAGTAGCGAAGTGCATCCACCCCTACTGACACCCAACGAGCGAAGTGCACCTTGTTTTTAGAGATGAGCTTAGATTTTAATTTTTCAATATATATGCATAAGAAAGTATTGTTTAAAAACGGAAAATTCACATGGTGTCAATCGTAGTTAATTTTTTGTGATATTGAGAAGTATAGGTACTATCATTTTTACTGAATATGTATTTTACTTTTATATTGGCACATATACACTAAAAATTTTTAATAATACAGTCGGACTTGATTAACTCGAAGGTGATAGGGCTTGCGAAAAATTCGAGTCAGTCAACAATTTAGTAATCTAACCAAAAATAAAATTTCAAATAACTATAAAAATAATATAGTAATTTTTAAAAAATTTTTTTTATGTATTATTTTTCATATCAAATTTACAAAAAAAAAAAATCATTTAAAACAGTTAAAACATTTATAAGATGAGTCGACATTATTAAGAGAAATACCAAATTCTTAAGCTATCAATGGTTTTATTTTCAATCCTTTCTGTATTTCCTGATTCATTGCAGCCTTTTTTTTGCAAGTTAGGGATTTCAGCAAGCGTTTTAATGTCAACATAAAAACACGATCAAAATGTTAAATCATATAATCTAAACGTCGAGTTACTCACGAAAACATTCGAGTTTAATAAAATATTTTTGCATTGTTTAAATAAGAAATTCTAGAGACCGGGAAAAAAATTCGAGGTAATGACAATTTAGAATTTAAAAAATTCGAATAAATCGCGATTCACTGTATATAATATCGTTAAGGCCCTCTATCATTTATTTTTTACCCGTTATCTTTCAATAAATAAATAAATATTTTTTTCTAATTTTTCTAAATCATAATACACGTAGGTATAAAAAATAACATAAAATTTAAATTATTACGCAATAAAAAAAAATTTAAAAAAAAAATATAATATTGCATAATCATTAGCAAAAAACAGTTTATTTGCTAAAGGTAATAAATGTAAGACGAAAGTGATTTATAAGTTTGTATGGGTCCTGATCAAATACAGATGTTTGTTTACTCCGCTGTATGACGATGGTAAAATTTTAAAATCAATTTACATAATTTGCACAAAATAATCTATATTCTTTGTATTGTAAAAAAATAAAAATATGAAAATTGTCTAAGTAAAGATAAAAGATATATTCATTCTTATATAATGTAATAGGGAAGTTTGCTAACAGGCTAACAGGCGCCATACAAGGATCGGTTCAACGCTACTAGACGATTCAACAAAAGATGATCATTTAGACAACAAAGAACCGCACATTAGTATACCCATACGTAGCAGAAATGTGTGATTCTTTGCTACTGAAATGAGATATTGAGATAAATAAGGACCAGAAGGTCGGTATACGACACCTGGAGCTCATATGAACGGGTGATCACACCGATGAATCATCATAACCGGTTTTCCAAATTACGTTAGAAACGAGGTTTTATTCAGATCCACAAATTCAAAATCCATTCAAACAACCATTAAGGATCAGAGTAAAAGTCTATTCTTCTGCAACTCTCTCTCACACTACAAATATATCCTCAAACTAATTCACTCCGAGTCACCTCCAAATCACAACAAAATCCATTCTAAACTACGTCTATATGAATATCATCAAACCCACACTAAATCAATCACAATTGCACAATCTACTTGAACCCCTCCCAAAACTCAACTTCCACATGCACCATCAAACTATAAGCATCTCAATGAACAAACCCCACCACCATCAAAGGCATACCGCAGGGATGGACCATAGGCTCTAGACGCCCACACAATGCAATGTAATACAATGAGAAATCATCATTCCTTCTACAACATTCAAGACATCAACAACATTCAGTTTGCTTTGAAGTCTTATTTATAGAAGAGGAAACCATTGCTTAACACCAGATAAAATGAATCGAACGAAGACCAGCCGATACCAGTAGCCTCTGCGGCCCATTGACACGATGACTCCTCAATATCTTCCCGGACTAAACCCGCACGGCGGACAGTTCCATACGGGAAATACTGATCGACGGAGAGACCAGATTCGACGGCAGCGGACCTGAACACTGAACTACCAGATCTCAGTATCTCCCTTGGCTCCACCTATTACAGGAACAATTTTTACGGGGAATAACGATCGACGGCAACTCCGGACCAGCACACTGACCCGGTCATTTTCATTTTCATTCCTTTTCTTATTATTTTTAGAGAAATTGTGAATTGTTTTTGTTTTTAGAATTTAAAATCATTTAATAATAATACACAGTAACAGTAGCAGCCACGGAGGCTGGAAGGCTGCATCCCACCTTGAAATTTCCGGAGAATATAATAATGCTTTCAGTGATTAAGCTTATAAGGGATTCTATTGAAGCCTCCCCTATATTAAAAATAATTAATCCCCTAAACAAAAATCCTGACTAAATCACTGATAATGCATAATAATTTAGAAGAAATAATTAAAAATATTAGATTCAGAGCAAAATGAGAAATGTATTAGTTTTACAATGATGTTTTAATATATTTATACGTATATTTTTTTTTCTATTATTGTAATTATTTCAGTGAGAATGTTTTTCTAAGAAATATTGTTCCAATTATCTTGTGCTTACCCTATTACCGAAAGTAAAAGCAGGGTTTGTATAAATATTAACAAAAAAAATATATAAATTTTAAAATAATATAGTGTCATAATTAGAGCTAGGATTTTTATGTATATCCAAAAATGTGTACATAAATATATAGTATAAATATTGCACTATGTTCGATATTCAGCTTCATTCGATAGCTTTAATCAATAAGTAGTTAATAATGTTTTTACAGTCCACATTATATTTCAACCCAAGTTGGGTACACACTGGTCTCGGTGACTTTATATGCCGATAAGAAGTCGGTAGCTTTGCAGTCATAAAAATAATGGTCTCGAGTCTGTGTCAAACTGCCACTAGTCGCTACCTTATGTATACAATTACCACGAAAATAAAAGACGCAAACCAAATAACAAAATACTGGCTTATTCTTGCCTTCGGGTAAAATCCCGCAAAACATCAGTCCGTCCATATGGTCCTTCGTCCGGATTGTTCTTCGCGAATCGTTAAATAAAATTAAAAATAAACGTGAAATACAAAGTCGACTCGCGTGCTTTTCGAATCATATAAAAAAGTATGCAAGTATGCACGTGTTTCGTTCTTTCGGTATTCGTGTATACATATTTAACTCGTCTTATGGTCGAATATAGCGTGTAAAGTATTTTTAAAATTTGTGCACCGTGTGTCGGTAGTTCAAAAAGTTATCATAATAACATTATATCGTCTTCATCCACGAGGTAACACATAATCTTTGTGTGATTCGTATAATTCGTGTACCACTCGAATAATTAGTGTCGTGGATTCGTACGTCAAATTAGTGATCACAGGTTTACCCATCCAATCATCATCGTCGTTTATCGGTCCAAATCTCAGAGTAGATCAAATTGTACTCATAATCAGTCAAATCAATACAGGTCAGATGTTTTGTTTATTCTTTTTTTATTACTTGTTTCCCTATTCACAAATCCTCAAATCTATAACTCTTTAGGGAAGTTCTTGTAGTTGGTATAAATAATATAGGTACCTATATATATATTATTCTCGTTTAGTGTTACCAAATAGAATAACATAAATTCGTAAAAATAGTCGTTCGCCTGTTACTCGTTGTGAAATTTCATAATTAGTGTCAGATAGTGTCGGTGTATTAAAAACAATATAGGCCTATCTGTTATCATAATAAAAATTACTTATCTATAAAATGACGGACGCTACAGCTAATCGTCGTGGTATGTTGAAAGGTCAAATCACGCGTATTTGAAACTACACGCAAGAAACTAAAGACAGCATCGAGATTACTCAGGTAAAAGTCCGAAAAGTTCGATTGATAGAAATATTCGCGTTCTTCGACGAGATTCAGGCAGCGATAGAGGAAATTACTGGTATAACGGAGGAGGAAGAAAAATATCGTGGAGAAGTTGTGAAATTATATTTCAAAATTCTATCAAACTGTGAAAAACTAATTAAAAAAGAATATCCGACGGAAAATTGCAGTAACGTACGAAGTGGAGGAGATTACGTATTTAACAATAGCGCTGGCGATAGTAATCATGTTCCGTCGTTTAATACATCGTTCGCACCAGCGGTGAAATTGGCTGGTTTGAAAATACCAAAATTCACAAGTACATATGCTGAATGGTCAGCATTTAATGACATATTTACTGCGTTAGTTCATAATAATGAGACCCTGTCTGAGATTCAGAAATTTTTTTATCTACGCTCCTCATTCGGGGGTGAGGTGGAAAAAAGTTTACAGTGTTTAGAAACAAATGCCGAGAATTATAGAATCGCATGGCAAACTTTAACGTCGCGGTATAACAACAAAAAAGTGTTAATACAAAATTATACTCAGGCACTATATGATCTGACACCCGTTACTACGGACTCGTCTGCACAAGTACGTCAACTAATAGACACGGTAAATGGTCAAATTAATGCTTTACAAATGTTAAGGGCTCAACCAAAGTCGTGGAGGGCACTACTAATTCATTTAATTACAATAAAACTTGATAAAGAAAGTTTACGAGACTGGGAAACAATATCATCAAAAACAGAAATTTCAACAGTCGAAAAGTTGTTGGAGTTTTTACAAAACTGATTCCTGATATTAGAGGCAATTGAATCATCGAATGGTAGGAACGCAAAAACAATCGAGACAGGAAATTCAACAGCAAAAAAATGGCCAAATAAATCATCTGCATTGGTTACGACGAACGAATTAAAATGTTATAACTGTATGGGGCACACACACTATATATCGTTGTCCGTCATTCTTAGCGTTACCTATATTCGTTTAAAGAAGGTCAATGACCTAAAACTATGTAAAAATTGTTTAAGTTCTCATATAGGTACAAAATGTCAATCTCGTCGGTGTGCGATATGTTCGCGCCCGCATAATTCGTTATTTCACTATATGAAGAATACAGATAACGACGAAAAGAATAATACAAAAGACAAGTCGTTCGGCGATAACAACGATTCAGCTGATACAAATATAGTTCAATGTCCTACGGTGTCAATAAATGCTCATGCCTCCAGAGGTGATACAACCGCATCCGTACTACTTGCTACGGCAATCGTACGAGTATGTAATGAAAATAATGAATCTGTTATGTGCCGTATATTATTAGATTCCGGTTCACAAAACAATTTTATGACCGAAGAAATATACCAATCGTTAAAATTAAGACCCACCAAAATATCGTGTTCGATCACTGGCATAGGACATTCATCGCAAAAATCGTCATGCGCGGCAAATTCAATAATGAAATCTTTCATATCCAATTATAAAATAACACTTGGATTTCTAGTATTACCAAAATTAACAAATAATATTCCGTTATTGCGTATCAATCAATCGAATATAAATGTACCAAAAAATATAAAACTAGCCGATCCGCAATATTATAAACCTCAAAAAATAGATATAATATTGGGAGCGTCAGTGTTCTTCGAATTGTTGAGAAAAGGTCGTTTTGAAGCGGTAAAAAATAACGTACACTTTATAGAAACGCGTCTTGGTTACGTGATAAGTGGCCAAGTATCCAATACCGCTAAAAACTTAGACAGGTTGACTCAGTCATTCATCGCGTGTGCTGATGAAAATAATATGCATAATTTGGAAGAAAAAATACCAAGATTTTGGCATTCCGAAGAAATAATGCCAGAGAAAACATATACGCTGGAAGAAAAATTATGTCAACAATACTTCGATAGAACCGTGAAGAGGGACGAAGATGGTAGATTTATTGTTAGCCTGCCATTTAGAGAAACTGTTATAAATCTAGGTGAATCAAAAGACATAGCTTTGCGTAGGTTTTTAGCATTAGAGCGACGTCTAAACACAAATATACAATTAAAAAATAATTATACCAAATTTATAAAATAATATATTGACCTAGGTCACATGTCACTCGTTGATACGTATAACAACACCAAACATTTTTTACCGCATCACGCAGTGTTAAAAGCGGACAGCACGACAAGAAAATTACGAGTAGTATTTGACGGTACTTGTCGAACAACATCGAATTTAAGCCTAAACGATGTGCTATTGAAAAGCCCTGTGATACAGGAAGAACTCGTCACTTTACTAGCTCGGTTTCGCACACATAAGTATGCGTTAACCACGGACATTAAACAAATGTATCGCCAGGTTCAAATAGAAAACAGCCATCGAGATTACCAGCTAATTTTATGACGTCCTGTCGAAAACAAAAGTATAAAAACCTATCGGTTAAATACCGTAACTTACGGGACGGTCCCTGCATCGTTTCTGGCGACAGGCTGTCTACATAAAATAGCAGAACATGAATATACAACGTATTCACACACCGCCGAAGTAATAAAAAATGATTTCTATATGGACGATTTGCTAACAGATTCAAATACGGTAGACGATGCAAAACGTCTAAAAAATAATTAATTTTCGTAAAAAATTCGTAATTACAATATTACGAAAGGGTGATTTCGAATTGCGGAAATGGGCAGCTGGTGATCCCATATTATTAGCAGACATGCCCGAGTGAGAAAACAGGGACAAAAACTTAATTTTAGAACTTGATAATGGTCCAACAAAAATCTTAGGAGTTATATGGAATCCATCTGAAGACGTACTACAATATAAGGTGTTATCGTACAACAAGAGTACCGTGGTTTGCAAAAGAAAAATATTATCCGATATTGCATCAATATATGATCCTCTAGGATTAATAGGTTCGGTATTAACTCAAGCAAAATTATTTTTGCGTATGTTATTCTGTGCAAAATACCAGTGGGACAGTGTACTTCCTGCGGAAATTGAACAACAATGAATTACTTATCGTACTAATTTGCATGCATTAAGCAACGTTACTATCCCAAGAAGTATCATAAGTGATGATAATATTGTTGAAATTCAAATCCATGGTTTCTCGGACGTATCTGTGGAAGCGTATGGCGCTTGTATGTATTTGAGAATTACGTATACGACGGGAAGAAACGAGGTAAGATCAATTGCCTCAAAATCGCGTGTAGCGTCGTTGAAGTCGTTATCACTGCCACGATTAAAGTTATGTGCAGCGGTATTATTATGCCGTTTAATGAGCAAGATAATTAAAAAATTTTAATTAAATATTATTCGTTGTTATTTTTGGACTGACTCAACGATCGTTTTAGCATGGATTTCATCGTCGTCCACCCAATGGGGAGTATTTTTCGCCCACAAAATTCAAGACCAAACAGCCGTGTACGAATGGAGCCACATAAATAGTTCAAATAATCTCGCGGACGTTATTTCTCGTGGCCGCGACCCGTCGCTGATTCAATCTGAAAGCATCTGGTGGGAAAGTCCTACATGGTTGAAAGAAAATGCTGAATCGTGGCCAAAAATATACGAACTGAATAATAATATAGTGATACCCGAAACCCGTAAAACTATAAGTACAAACTGTGTTTCAGTAATGAACACAGAAATATCATTTATCGATCGTTACTCGTCATTAACTCGATTATTACGCGTAATCGCATATTGTGTGCGTTTCTTCAGAAATTTGCAAAATACCAAAAATAAAAATACCGGTCTATTGCAAACTGATGAAATCATCTATACAGCACATCGTATAGTACGTGTAGTACAAGGTCATTATTGGGCAAAGGAAATTTCAGATTTGAAAGTAAACAACCAGGTATCCAGTAAAAGTAAAATTTTTCGGCTACGACCATTTTTAGATAACGAACTAGTTATCCGAGTAGGTAGCAGATTAAATAATGCAAATACCCTCGATTTATTTCAGCGTCAGCCTGCATTGTTACCATCATCCAGCAATTCACAAAATTAATATTTCATGACGCTCATACTAAGCTGATGCACGGAGGCCCAGCAGCAATGCTCGCATATGTAAGGGAACGTTATTGGCCCGTACATGGTCGTGAAACAGCTCGAAAAATATTTTATGAGTGTGTAAAATGTTTTAGAACAAAACCAGTAATTATGCAGCCGATAACGGGTGATTTACCTAAACAAAAAGTCGAACCCAGTTGTCCATACTATATCTGGCATAGATTTTGCAGGCCCATTTTCGATAAAAAGTAGTTTACGCCAAAATGCGCCGATTAACAAAGGTGACGTATGTATGTTTGTATGCTTCATTACGAAGGCAGTACATATCTAGTTGGTCTGCGATTTATCGACTGAAGCTTTCCTTAACGCATTAAAGAGATTTACGAACCGTAGAGGTGTCTGTTCTGAAATTTTTTCTGATAATGCCACAAACATTGTTGGAGCTAACCGTCGACTATCCGAATTAAAGAACCTATTTCACAAAGAAGAACATATGGAAACCATTCAAGGAGCTTTAACCGGAGCAGGAATTCGTTGGACCTTTATTCCTCCTCGAAGTCCCCATTTTGGTGGTCTTTGGGAATCAGCGGTTAAATCTATGAAAACACATCTATATAGAACGTTAGGTAACCCAAATATGACTTACGAAGAACTTAATACTGTTATTATACATATAGAGGCTTGTCTAAATTCCCGTCCTTTATGTCCATCATCCTCCGATCCGTCTGATCTTGCAGCATTGACTCCTGGACATTTTTTAACGGGAGATTCTCTAACTGCTGTACCGGAGCCAAATATCACGACAACACTTATTAATCGATTAAATAGGTGGCGAAGGGTGACACAACTTTCACAACAATTATGGCCGAGATGGCAAAAGGAATACCTATCTCAACTACAATTACGGGACAAGTGGGCAATTGATAAAAGGCCAAATATAGAGAACGGAACGGTGGTGTTGGTAAAGGAGGACAACATACCCCCATTACACTGGAAACTGGGAAAGGTAACAAAAATTCATCCGGGTACTGACGGCAGGGTACGTGTGGTCACATTTCAAACCGCCAATGGTCAGTTCACTCGTGCCGAGAGAAAGATATGCCCATTACCATTCCAGGGGAATACGGGAAAAGAATAGGAACAAAACTGATTTTTTTTTTTGTTAAATATTTATTTCGTTTTTTATAAATAGTATTGTATTGTATTTTGTAAACTTATATTTAAATGTATCGTATCATTTATTGTTTGATTTTTTTTTGAGTATTATATGATTTTCAGCTACTCGTATATTATTTATACATGCTACTTGTTTCGAATTATTATTATTTGCAATATTATTATTATTTCATTGAAACTTTATATTTATATTATTATTATTTTTATTAAATTTTTAATTGTAAAAGGTTTCAAGGCGGGCGGTATGTTCGATATTCAGCTCAATTCGATAGCTTTAATCAATAAGTAGTTAATAATGTTTTTACAGTATACATTATATTTCACCCCAAGTTGGGTACACACTGGTCTCGGCGACTGTATATGCCGATAAGAAGTCGGTAGCTTAGCAGTCGTAAAAGTAATGGTCTGGAGTCTGTGTCGAACTGTCACTAGTCGCTACCTTATGTATACAATTACCACGTAAAATAAAAGACGCAAACAAAATAACAAAATATTGGCTTATTCTTGCCTTCGGGTAAAATCCCGCAAAACATCAGTCCGTCCACACTACTTGTGAAAAAAATATTTAGATAAAATAGTACTTATATTATTAAATATTAATATATTATTAATGTAACTAAAAAGGTAGTTCAAAAAAATATAAAACAAGTATATTAATAATCAAAAAATAACCTTTCAAGAGTATCATATTGATAAAGTATACTTTCAGAAACGTGTATAAAATTTAAATGGAAATATTAGATTGATATTGCAAATATAAAAGTTTCTCATAGAATATAAAATTAAAACAAACATCATTGTAAAACCAATAGATGTATCACTCTGCTCAGAATCTAAAATTCAAAATATGACAAAGTGCACAAAATGGAAGATAATAATATGTGACTTAAAATCATTTATGTTTTCGTCCAGATCATTCTATATTTTTACAGAATTAGTCATTTTACTCGAAATCCCTTGAAACATATTTTACGTATTTTTTAGATGCACGAATATGAAAAACATTTTTAGAGTTCTTTTGATAACATCATACCCAATAACCCAATAATATCTTGCCAACAACACAAAACCTGACCATTACAAAAAAAATGTTAGAACAAAGCACACAATCATCTAGAAAATGTATTATAGGTACGTCATAAATATTGAACGATGATTTCTAACGATTGTTTTAAGGTAGGTATATTGTAAAAATTATATTGATATAATAAAATAAAATAAAATTTTTTTGGTTATCGTTTATCAGTAAGATTAATTTTAAATTTTGGTGCTAAAATAGTAGGTCAATTTTATTAAAAAAAGATACATAGTGAGAACTATAAATCACAGAAATGCAAAAAAAAAAATGCATCTAATGAAGAATTTCCAGTTTTATAATTAAGATTCTATTACATTTTTTCGTAATTTCAACTGTTTACACATATTATATAGAAAACTATATTTTCTTGTATACTTTACGTGTAACAGTCGGTTCAACTACTACTAGCGCTATTAGTTAACTACATACGCCACATCGACGTCGATAACGACTCAAACGCCAACCTGTGTAGAGATAACCGTGATGTACGGTATGTATGAAACATACCTTATGACTAAATACCAGAATAACTGGTTTGACAAATATTGTACTTTTTGTCGTCATCAAATAAATCAAATCTTATTAAATATGTATATAAATTATACTGATAATAATAATAATATTAAATAATACCTTTTGTAATTCGAGCGATAAGCATCAAGTACCTTGGGTACTTTGAGTACAAGTCATTTTTCGATTTTCTCAATAAATTTTTTTTTTTTTTTAACGCGTTAGGAAATAGTATTGAAAAGAACACAAAAACGGTAAAAACATCAGTCTCAATTAGAAAAGTAGGCAGCGTATTACAATGTGCTCCAAGAATTAGGTACAAGAAATCCCTATAGCCGTGATATGTTGTTTTGAAAATGAACGATTCGAAGTACGTGGGTTTGATAACGCATCACACTTAGTGTGTGGTGCTCTTGTGTACATTCGTTCAGTTGATCAAGGTGACATAGAGTGCTCTTCTATTACGCGTGAAGAGTAGTGTACCGCCACTGAAAGTCGCCACTATAAAGCGATTACAGTATAATGGAGCACTTTTTTCAGCTCAATTGATCGGTAAGGTAGCTGAATCTTGGAATATTGGTCTTTGGCCACGCCGACTGTAGACAGACTATACAATAGTATTAGGGTGGCTAAACGCGCTCAGTGTATTATCGTAAATGTTTTCGGTCGTGTTGTTGTTTAACGCCGTGATGTGGTACACGTCCGTTGTTGTCGTTCTCTGTACGTTTATTTTGGAGCGTATTGTTTATATTATTCGAATTATTCGGTGAAAAGAGTATATTTTTCGTCGTGTAATATTTTTCGACAAATCTAATTATAATCGAATAGTCGATTTAGATTATATAGTCTAAATACTTGTGTGCGTATATATTGGCAGTTCTAAAAACTGCGTAAGCCCTATACATATGGCTCGACGATATACCTACGTATGTCCTATATTAATTTATCTTCACTATTAGCCGCAAGAATTTGGTATAATTCATATTATTATTTAATGTGATTTTTTTTTATTCTATACAAAAAGAGGCCATGTATCTCTGTGAATTTTTGAAATTGCTATATATAAGTACATTGTAAAGGAGGTTTATAATATGTTTACTTAACAATGGCTGGCCAATATTTAGATTTTTAAAAAAATTTTACATATCACTTATGAAAATTCAAGTATATTAAATATTATAATTCTATATTTAATGTGTAGTATTTGATTATTATTACATTATAAATTTCGTTCGTATGTTTTACTGTTAACGAGTTATAAAAAAAAAAACAACAGGAAAGCGGATTTATCCTTTTTTGAGGGGTTAGTGGCTACGCACATAAGATATACGTCAGGATTTTTCTTATGTTAAATAGGAAAGTATAGTCAAAAATTCAACCACATATGAATTATCTCCTAATTTGATTGCATTCCATGTAATGTAGTTAAAAATGATGATAGTGTTAATTAGGAATCGAAATAACTCGAATGTACGATTAAAGGAAAAATAAATATTTGAACATTTATAACATTTATAACTCATAACATGAGGTTAGCTCGAATATTTCAAACCTATAACTATTTAAAAAAAAATGCATTTAAGTAATTAATTATATTATATCCACAGGGATATATATAATATATATTTAGTTCTGATAATCTGAGTAAAGTTGCTAAACTCTAACCAAGTGCACTTAATATGAGTTTTATTATTTTAATTATTAGCAAACAGAATATAAAATACTGATATATCTTTCATAAATTTTAATTTTATATTATTAATTTTGTATATATGAATACTTAAATAATTTGATTATCCGAATATAACTACATTATAACTCTATTGATAATGTTAAAAAAAACATTGGTGTAGCATAAAGGAAGAAGTCTAAAACAGTTCCAAATCTTGATGTGTGGGCTTTCTCTATATTTTTAAACAACCATACTTTGGAAAAGATCCAGCATTAACAGTGGGATCATTAGCACAACCTATCACTAACGTAGCACAAACAGATTGAATAACAAAGTTTAGAGTTTTGATGTGGGGAGGGGGTGAGACAGCAACAAGAACAAAAGCACGTATTAAAAAGATAAAAACGTTAATTGGAATGCGAATAGCATTAAGAATTAAAAATACGGTACAACAAATCACTAAATCCTTGACGTCAAACATACAAATAATTAATACTTTATTGAGAGAGGATCTACCAGCATCAGTAAAGTTATGAATAATTTTAGATTTTCTTTCTTCAGGCATTAGTTACAGGAAGTTCATTCGTTTTTATCGTGTTTCAACATCTTCCATATCTAAAATGTAACCAGAATTATGTGTCAACATTTACAGAGTATTGGAAGAAAACATAAAGATATTTATAAACATTATATTATTAATTAATTCGAGAAATAATTACAAAATTATGCTTAAAATAAGATTGTAATTTTTAGTTCAATAATTTATTTTCTTTAATCAATTTTTCAGAAAAATTATATGTTGCGAAATGCTTTAATAATATGATTTTTATTATTCTTTAATAAAAATTTTAATTGATCTCATGAAGTTAGTTTTGTTTGTGATCTGAATATTCGGTTGTTAAATTTTATTCATCTGATGGAACAGTGTTCAGACTTATCTATTAGTGTTTTCTAGATAAATGTTTCTGTATCTTTTATCATATCTAGATAAAAATTGATATGTTTCTAAATTATTATCTTAGATTAAAATTTTAATCATTTAGATAAATTTATATAGATAATTATGATTAGGTATATTTTTCATTAAATTTTCTAAATTCATAAGAAAGAAATTATATTCTAAATATTAATTTTGTTGGTTCCGGGTAAGTACATATCGAATAATTTAGATATTCGACGGCCAACTATAACAAATAACATTATATTATATTACTATTATATTGTATACCCGTAAATAATAATATAGACATGCAATTTTTATTAAATATAATAATATTTTAAATACAATAACATAGGTTAATTAACCTGAGTAATTATTAAATGATTCATGAATTACTAACATTTGTTTTCCTTTTTTTGGTACATTTATTATAAAACCGTGCATTTTCTTAAATAAATATATTTTAGGTTTCTATACTTCTTAAACACCTGCTCCGGACCGGGTCGATTGTTGTTATTGAAAATGTTACATCAAAAGACGTAAACGTGATAAAGTACGTCATATATCTAAAAAATGTTAAATGTTGTAATTGTAATTGTAAACATTCTCCATTTATTGTATACCAGTTATTTTGAAGAAATATATTCAATATATTTATGACAGAATGTCGTTGTAAATTGTCGTATATGCCGGTTTACTAATTTGGAGGCGTACGACAACACAACATTTATAATATGTATTTTTACATAAAATACTTAAATTCTTCATTATGACTATAATTTCTTTATAAAAACACACCAATTTTATATTTTCTCTATGCTTTAATAAAGATCACGCTTAGTTAAGGATCAGGTCATGTAACCGTGAGAAAAGTACTCTTAGAGCCTTGTTATTTTAACTAGATCCTAAGTAACTTAAGTACAGTCGTTCAGGATTTCTTATAGATAAGCTGGGTCCTATAGAACTTAAAGTACAATCGTTCAAGACTGCTTCTAGTCAACAAGTATGTTTTAACAGGTGATGTTGAGTTAAACTATTGCCTACGGAACTTAAAGTATAGTCGTTCAGGAATTCTTCTAGTTAACGAATCCCCTGAAACTATAATGTTTTGACAAGGGTGAAAGATACATTTTCGTTTTTAAACTGCCAACACTATTATGGTGTTACAAGAAACAAATAAAGATAAATATAATTTTAAAATAAAAATTTCAATTTTATATTTTTTTAGTATATGAATTTGTTTCATTTCATCACTTAGCATATTTATTTCCTTTTTATTATATTCTAATTCAATTTGTAATTTAGCAATTTTTAATACTTTTTCGTGTCAAAATGTCCTAATTTGGTTACATGTTTATTTAATAATTCATTATAATCCAGATCCAGATCTCCTGTTATTAATTCTAAATTGTGTACGGTAAAATTTCTTAAATTTCTTTTTAATTTACTTAAGGTATTATTACCTTGCATAAACATAACATTTAAAATACCTTTTTTTTAACTGTTTTAAAATATAGATAAATTTCTTCTTCAGGTATTTTTGAATTTAATTGTCTACATAACATTTCTATATCATTAATAAAACCTGTTATCCGAGTTATCTTGTTAAGATCTGAGATCTTCCTATCTCCTATTTCCTAATTAGTTTCTGATTCGATAGATTGTAATTCGTCTAAAATTTGGGTCTCTATTTCTTTCCATGTTAAATTATTATTTCTGTCTTCCACTTATCTAAAAATGAAATAATTGTATCTTCTGTAGTTAAGTTAAACTAGGTAATAAGAAACTTAAGTACAGTCGTTCAGGATCACTTCTAATTAACCAGTCCCCTGAAACTATAATGTTTTGACAAGGGTGAATGATACATTTTCATTTTTACACAGTCGACATTCCTAAGGATCGTACGTTAAAAGAAACAAATAAAGATAAATATAACTTCAATATAAAACACTGTAGTAATAAAATAATGCATATTAAAAACAATAATCCAACAAAAAAATGAAAAATATCTCTCGTCCTCAGATGGGTTCTAGGGCCCCGAAAGAGTGACCAGAATATTTTGTTTCTTATTAATTGTAATAATTATAAAACAGCAATTTTAGATGCATTTTAGAATTTTACTGTAGTACGATGAAATTTAGGTTTGTTAATATTATTACAATAAAATATACGTGTCAGCAAATGTGCAATGCACATTGTGCATGTACACATACGCATTATACATGCCAGAAAATCGAACATTCATATTATATATATATATATATATAAAGTTTTTGTCGTATCTACTACAGAGGTATATTATATTATATCATGATGAAAGTAGATAAACGAACGAAAACGTGCGATAACGAGCTATACCGAATTCAAAAAATCTTAGTTATATTGATAATTGTACAAACAATTTATTTACATGCATTATTTTTCATTATTAAACAAAAAATAAAAAATAATAGGAATAATATAAACAAATTGTTTATATATCCATCTATATTTATTATATGTGTAATAACATATAACAATTATTATTATTTTTTTTTTTTTATTATGAAAGCAGTTTTAGGTAGGTATTTAAATACGAATGATATGAAGTAAAAAAAAAAAATAAAAAATCAGTGTCTCTCAAGGATTTAAT
>JAIPRL010006194.1:0-28511 GCA_025469235.1 Pemphigus obesinymphae | reverse complement strand
TATAAGGAAATGTTTTGAAAATATTACAAGAAAATGTTTTGGAAATATTATAAGGAAATGTTTTGAAAATATTACAAGAAAATATTTTAGAAATGTGAACTTCTTGGTCAAAAAATATTGCTACAATATTTTTTAAATATTTCCACAACTTTTTACCAATCATTAAAAAATATTTTGAAAATAATATAATTTCCTTTAAAATATTTTCAAAATATCATAATGCTATGTGGGTATTGATTTAATATTTCAAGAACCGAAGAAAAATTAGAATAACATACAACTAATGATTTTTACAAAAATTTTCTACAAAACTTAAATGTTTAAATTATCAAAATATAATAATTATGAATATTCATGGTAATGATAGTGTTCTCATGTTCTGTGATAATAATCATAAACAACAAAAATAACAGTGATAATCAGAAAATATAATCGTTATCTCGATATCGTTTACTCGTTTTTTTTTTATTTCTCAATGATTTGGAAAGAAGGTGGTAACTTACATGGTGGCTCAAACTTATAATAGGTATGTGAATCATATACTCGTATGATGCGCGTTCCATGTTTTTAGTTCAGTGGTATCTGGTATATATGTATACCAATTTGATGGTATCTATTAATTTTGGACAGTCTAAATATTACATGCAGTATTGGAATTATTAGATAAACGGAAATGTTATTTAAATATACTTAATACTTTTAGGTAGATTAAGATAACAACAATATATTTTATCTAGATAAACGTATAGGTTTATCATTGATATTTTACCACATAAATTAAATTCATTTTTGAATAATTTATGATAACTTATTTAATTTTAATTTAAGTTTTAATAATGTTCTCAAAAATGAGAATGTTATAAAAAAAATTAAAAATCAACGGTGATGTTTTAGTTATAATGTTGAGTTAAATAAACCAAAAAGTTTTAAAAATTAAAATTTCGTAGTTAAAAATAATAGTTTAAAATTCTTAAATTTAAAGAAAAAATGAATAAAGAATATTTACTTGATTCATTAAAAAAATAAAATACCTAGCGCATTTGACTTTATTGTATGGTGGAGGATTTATAAAATATTATTAAAAAAGAAAAGGTTTTATGTAAAAATAGCGAATTGTTCAGGAGAATGTTTTAAAGTTCGGAAACGACCATTCATTTTACATGTATTAGAACTTTTATATAGGTACTCTATAGTTGATCAATAATTATCAGATTATAAAAATACAGAGATTAAAAGACACAATAAAAATATAAAAACCGTTCTAAGTAAAAAAGCGACTTTTCAAAAAAAAATTTTATAAATAACCATTTTATTCACGGGTGACGTTTTATCGGCTGGTTGGATGGAGACATCAAATACGGATGATACGTTGTCATATTAATTTTATTAAAATATAATTTCATTATAATATTATCTGCACCTAAAATTTAATTTTAAAGAATCGCAGAGTTGCCTCATATCGTTCCACACTCGGATCATAGAATTTACGAAAATGAAAGTAACACACATATGATACATACATCATACAGTAAAACATTATATTTATAAATAAATTACATTAAAAAAAACCTCATTAACATGAATAATATATTTTGAACAGGCACACTGTATTTGATTCGGTAGTTAATGAATTAAGAATTCGAATGGTTTATTCGCGTGTGCACACAATATTTTCTGTAGACATGAAACGTGAGGTTTTTAAACTTTGAATTCGGTGAACAATTAAACTATAAAAGTTCAGAATATATTATAATATATATTATATTGAGCAAATAACCCAAACATATTATTTAAACGTGGTTTTGCAAGTCGGTAATCATTGTAATATAAATCAACATATTTGATTAAAATATTAGAACGAAGATAATAATATATGTTAACAATTTATATTCTATACCGTATCCGATGCTTAACCATTAACTACACGCTCTGGTGTACTTTGTATACCAAACATACCATTATCATGATCTATTTTGGTTTATTAATAGTTTTCAGTTATTCTTCGTATTTAACCTTTCCTTACCCTACATAATATAATCATTAGAAACCATTTCAGTCGTCGTTCGATGTCTGTAGCAGATAAACTGGCTTCATTTTACATTATTTTTGTAATTTTCACGTCTTATTTTGGCGGATAATGTCGATTATTTTTCTAATACATATAATTATTATTATTATTATATTTATTTATTTAGATAATATTATAGAAATTAATACCTACTATATATTAAACATCATTAAATGTATTATATTGTTGTCCGGATAGGGATTAAAATAAAAAATATATATATAAATGATAAAACAGTAAGATATACTTACTTTTATACTTTATTAACCCCTTATGATATAATAATTAAAACATTTTTTTTTTATTTCATACATTGTTATAACTAAATTTATAACAAAAACCAAGTTGGTATCACTTTATTCTTTTATAAGTAAATAAAGGTGAATATACGTCATATAATACCACATTGTTTTCTGTGTAATCCAAGTCGGTATCTAAAACACACCGCACGTGTAATTATTAAAAACTAACACGTATAGTTAAGGGTTAAATTATAAATTCCTCATTTTACACCATAATCATGTCATATCTCGTAACCACCTGAGGAAAAATCATTGAGTAAATTTAATTTTAAAACTTAATGAATTAGGACATTTTATTGTTCTTTTTATTATATCGTGGAGTATAGGTTAAAATATTTTGACTTTATATAAGAAAATAATTATAAGTATATGGCTATCAAATTAAGAATTAGGAGATGTGCCTAATTTGTTCTGTTTGTTTTTTATACAAAAATTAATTTTATATTTCCAACGAAGTTTTATGAAATGTTGGTCCGTATGTTAATCCTTGTTAATAATACGTATTTTATGACAATTTCCAGTATATAATGTATATGTTTATTCTGAAAATATTTTTAATAATATCTTTCATTTATTAATATTTTAGTTAGAGAAGTCAAGTTGATATAAAATCTCTAAATTCTCAAAGTATAATATTTATTTATATTGATTTTATTCTCATTATTGATTTATTATTATAAATTAAAAATAACTTAGAAAATACCAGTATATATTTTTTACTATTAATAACGTATCTAAATGTTTTTATAAAAAAAAAAAAAAAAAACATAATTTGTATATAAAAGTTATACAACTTTATATAAAAATTGTATTATCTAAAGGTTTTAAAATTTTCCCGGGTGAGTCATTTTAAATGTTGAACTTATATTAAAACATAATTAACACTAAATTATAGTAAAAGGCTTAATTATAATTGGATGTTAGTCAAAATGCATATTTACGAATATGAGTTATTTACAATGAAAACAAAATAATAAATATAATTTTTTCGATTTTAAAATTTTTGTTAACGAGTTGAAAATATTTTTGATTAACAATAAATATTTTATCGGAGAATTTAGGACCAATTTAATAAAATTAAACTGAGTTGATTATTTACCTTAACCTGCAGTACTCCCATTATCGGATGACAATATATTTACTAGATCTATAATACTAATCGAAACGTAAAATTTACTTACATTACTGAATTTACAGAAATATATTCGATACGGCACAGTGACCACTGGATTACGATAGGTGATATTTTAACATGGTTTAGCGATTTTGTGTTTTATATATTTTACCCAAATTTTGTATCGAGACAATGGTATAACTTTTCCGGTCTCTACGGTGGAAATCGAAAAAAACCACACTAAAAAATATCGATGTTATTCAGCGGATAAATTCATATATTATACAGGTACCAATAGATTGAACGGAAATATATTTTGTTTCGTATCGTCAAATCACTAACACTTTGGATCCAAATGTCGTCTCAAATATATACAATACGAATACGCGTATCATTCCCGATTTAGAATTTATACTTACAAATTGAAAGATTTTGAAATTAAAAAATTTTTTTTTCCAAAATTTTAAAATTCAAGATAGTATCGATTAATATTTATAAAAATTAACTTTACGGAATCCATATTTTTCAATACTTTATAATCTAATAAAACATTTAGAAAAGAATTTACTTCCAAATTAAACTTAAATATATTGATCCTCCCAATGTTTGGAACAAAATTAAATCTCTAAAAGGTCTAAAGCGTAATAATCAAATCAATTTATTAGATAGTGAAACTAAAACAACAATTACTACCATGTGAAATACCAAGACGATTCGGTGAATATTTTCAAAAAAACTAGAATAACACAAATTATAATACAGAATTCAGGGGAAAAAAATATATTACCGAAAACACTAAATTTTTCTCAGAAATTAACTCAAATGATCATACACAAATTCAACTCAACGAAGATATTACAATTAACGAATTATTACATTCTCTGAAAAAATGCAAAAACAAAAGTTCTGGCCCCGACAATGTACCGTACCTATTTTTACACCATTTACCACTAAATGGTAAAACATTCCTATGTTACATATATAATGTTTTATGGAAAAATAATTTTTTTCCAGAAAATTGGAGAAATAGTCGAATTATTCCTATTCCAAAACCAAACAAAAATAAATTTCAAGTAGAGGGTGATCGTCCAACATCTCTATTAAACAATATATGCAAATTATTAGAAAAAATAGTTAACTATAGACTAATTTGGTATCTTGAAAAAATTAACTATCTTGCAACCTACCAAAATGGATTTAAAAAGTCTAAATCAACTATTGATAGCTTAATTTACATACAAACTGAAATTAACAACGCATTCTCCGAAAATCAATCGATGGGCCTGATTATAATGAACATAGAAAATAAAATATCCACAAGTACTCTTATTTAAATATAAATATTAAAGATAAATACATTTTTTTTTTGCATGTTTAAAATGAACAAATGAAAATATTTTAATATTTTTCAATGATTCTTATTAAATTTTCATACAATATATACCTAATACATCGTAATAAAATTTCCGTAGCCATTAACCACCAAAATTCAGGTTTCGTTTTCCTGCACTGTACATTTTACATCAAAAAAGTCTATTCCATTTTCCTCCGTTGACCGTAGGTAGGTAAAACAAATATACTCATTTTGGTTTACCCATAAAAAGTCGGGTCACTCCAACGTTTTAAATCTGATATTTTTTGATATACTGTATAAATGAAATACCTCGTCGATTAAATATTACTGCAAATTAAATACGTTTAAGTGTATTTATATAAAATACATATTAACGAAAAAATATTTGAAGGAAAATGGTCTCACGAAATTTATAGTTAATATAATTAATCATCAACGAATCCATTATTAAAAATGCATTTGCATCTATTCAGTTTCATAGATTTATCCATAATTATTCATCACCTAATTAATTCACTTAATATATTTTATAACTAAAAATGTATGTCGCCTATAGTCTTCAATAATAAAATACTAGGCGACAAAATATTTTCACTGGCCGACATTTATTAGCATAACATCAATAAAGTTTACTAGCATAAAAAATGCACTGACCTAGAGCCGACTTACTATCGATATTTCTCATCGGTTCCTTCTGGACGAAAATCGCCTTTTAGAGAAAATAATAAAATAAACATAATTTTAAAATCAAAAGCTTCGTCGCAACTTGCATAATCTTAAACATTGTTTATAGGTTATGTCTTATTATTATATTTTAAACATTATATATATATATACGTTCAAAAGTGGGTGAAATTAATTTTTACGTTTTTAAAAAAATGGTAGAATATCGAAGAAGAAGAAAAAAAAAAAAAACGTTTAATTGACCTAGAACAATGCGGAAAAAAAATGCTAAAAAAAAAATTATCTGTACCTATTAGAACAATATCGTATGATGTATATATTACGAAACGCATTAAGAAATATATTCAAATGTTTCCAATATGTTACAAATGAAATTTTTGAAGAAATATTTTCAGGACGTTGGAATCCCACACGGCCCTATAATTACATGATATTACACATACGTATGTAAACTCATCGTGCACAATGTTTATATATAATGTGCGGATCAATAATTAATTATATATACGTTATTGTCGACGGCATTGTGATAATATTATCCGCTTACCTGCCCATAATAATATTATATACTCGTAAAGTTTCGTGTGCCGCTGTCGCGCAAAATGATGAATCTGTCACGGATCGACGTGTCTATATATATATATATATATATAGGTAGTTATATATACGCACGGCTCGTGCGAATAATATTTCTATAATAATGCGATGTAGTTTTCGGAACGTGCTGTTTTGATAGTAAACATTTGTTTTACGCGTTTATATAGCGTTTAGTTTATTTTTTTATATTTTCAAAATTTTTTTTTTTTTGTCTCCGTCGTCCAAGTCAAACACAAACGCAATATGATATATATATATATATATATATATATATATGTACCTTTTGTTTCAACGACAAACGAAATAAATCAATAGCCCTTGGTCAGGGTTACTGTCACCAGTCGTCATGGTCCGAACGCGCGGCCACTGTATATATATATATATATATATATATACAGAATATATAATATAGTGAGGCGGTCAGAGGTCGAGTGCGACGGGGACGGGTTCAAAAAGATGATTTATAGTAACACTATATATATATACGTATAAACACATACACTTGGCCTCTATCGGACCTATTTCTATTTTCCCGTCAGCTACACCGCGTCGTGTAATATTGAAACGGCGTCATTTCTCTCACGACCGTGTCCAACAACGCGTTATCACGTGTCGCGTATATGCGTAGTGTTATTATGATAATATACGCGTGAAAATGCCGCTAAACAATTCAAAAACTCACAAAAATACACGTGTCGTGGACTTTATGGAAAAAGGTTTTTGCTTTTGTTTTTTTTTTTTACGAAACGCACATTTTTCGCCATAAGTATATATTTATCGTTAACTTCTTTCTGTTATAGCAGCCACGGGGCTGGTTTGTTGCAACTCTCCATTCTTCCCGATTTTCCCGCTTTCCTCTTCATTTGTCTGTAGTTTGGCACGTTCACGTCCCTCATTATTTGTCGTAAGTAATCTAGAGGTGGTCTGCCAACTACATTCTTTCCTTAATTCTGTTCAATAAACTGTTATGTCTTAGTGTATGTCCTATTAGTTTAATTCTTCTTTTTTTCAAACTTTTCATGAAACATCTTTGTTCTTCAGCTCTAGTGAATACCTCTTCGTTTGTCATATGTTCTCTCCAGCTTATTCTCTGCGTCCTTCTCCAACACCATGCTTCAAATGCCAATTATCGTTTTTCTTCTGCTTTATAGCAATCGTCCAAGTTTCACTACCATATAGCATCACACTCCACACGTACGTTTTAATCAATTTCTTTCGGATGTTAATATCTACGCTTCTGGAGGTGAATAAGTTCTTTTTCTTATTGAATGCACATTTTGCCTAATTTATTCTACTTACCATTTCTTTTTTACTAGTACTCTCTGCCGTTATTAAACTTCCTAGATATTTATAATCCTGTACTTGTTGCAATGATTCGTTACCAATTGTGATGTTAGTTGTTCTTAGTTGTTCTTCTTCACGTCTACTACATATGAGGATCTTGATTTTCATGATATTTATTTTCATTTTGAACTTTTCTCTCATGGTGTCATTCATTATATTTAGTATGTTTTGAAGATCATTTTCATTTTCTGTTAGTATGGCTATATCATCTGCGAATCTAAGCATGTCTATATTCTCTCCATGTATGTTTATTCCAACTGCACTATTCTCTCTAATCTTATTAATGGCCTCTTGTACATACAAATTAAATAGGTATGGCGATAGTGAGCATACTTGACGGACCCCTTTCATAATTTTGGCCTCTTCTTCATTTACTCCACGTTTAATTATTCCGTTAACGAATCCTTATAATTTACGACGTTTTCCTTCCGATATTTGGAAAATTACCGCAGTTTTACGTGCAATTTCGAAATCTGAAGATCCCACGGATGCACCCAACTACAGGTCTATTTCCATTATCAGTCGTGTCGTTGAGGTGTTTGAGAAGCATTAAGGTGGTTACGTTCAATTTCGACCTCGTCGCGTTCTTATTTATGGGTTTTCGGCTATTACGGTCGACCACTACTAATTACCTCGCGTTTACTATATTATGAACGCTCTTAGCGTACCATATTCCCGGGTGGATGTAATGAACACCGATTTTACGTACGCGCTTGATCATTTGATTCTATTAAATGTTCTGCACGAGTCTGGATGGATTTGGTGAGCCTCTTCTGACATGGTTCGTGTTTTATCTGACCGATAGAACATTTTTTTTCTTTTTGGATTAAAAATATTGAGTATAATATCGCTTAAATATATTTAAGTATTCCGGAAATAGCATGAATAAAGTACTATAAATCATACACGATTTCTTATGATTGCTGATGATATTAAACTTTTTTTTATAAAATCGATTCTATTGTTCATATCTCCAGGAAGATTTAAATTCGTTGGTACGTTGGTCATACAATATGGATCTATCGTTCAATATCTCCAAGTGTTATTCTATGTCAATTTTTCGAAACCGAAATCCTATAATTTTTATCCATTTCGTAAATTGTACCAACTTCCGTTGTCGTTGTTGGTCTTGGAATAACATTTGATAAATCGTTGATTTTTTAGTATCACATCAAAATGGTTAAATGCAAAGAGTTGAAAATTCTTGGGTTCGTCAAGAGATTATGTTCGGAATTTAAGTTGTTCGATTCCGTCAAGACGCATTATTGCTGTTTTGGGGTATAGACTTGTTATCTGAGATCCTCGCTTTGTAAATGACAGATATCAAATTGAGCATGTGGCGCTTAAGTTTTTAAAATTTGTTGCATTTACACTTGATGATCAATGGTCATTATCCTCTGAATTCCTACATTACTCACGCGTGCTATATTATTTAGATCTTATTTCATTTTTCGATAGAAGTACTCAAGCTAATCTATCCTTTTTAAGAAAATTAATTAATAACCATAATGATATTGCTGAACTTTTTAATGGTATTAATTTCCGTGTTACAGTGTAAACTTATGGAAGTTTTCTTTTTTGTCATTCCCATCTGTAATACAAATTATTAAAGGAACAGTCCACTTTTTAGATTAATGCTTTTGATCAATAAGGACGTCTCCTTTTTATAACTTATTACATATTATATTATATGGCTTTAGCATATTATATAGCTTTTTTGTAAAATATTCAGTTTTCTCGTTTAGATTGAAAAAGAAAACCATTATAATTTTAAAAGTATACATTTATTAGATAGATACCTATATTTCTTTGTACAAAATTAGCGAGGAGCTGACAAATGTCAATAAAAAACAGCCCATGAAACATCGTTCTCTGTATCTCTTGCCCCCTATAACCACTGTCTACCCGTAATGTAACACCTATCATTTTCAGCTCAGAGCCTATTAATTTCATAATATTTAAATTTAAATTTAAATTTAAAAATATCTTTATTTAATTCAAATTCTAAAGACTTTCTAAAAGCTCCAAACGTAAAGTCTACTAATCCACACGATTATATGAATCGACGTGATTAACATTTAAACATTTACCCGGAAGTAATCGTTTTGTAAAATGTGTTTAAATGAGATATTATGGATTTATCCGATGATTATCTCGTTTTATTTTATCTAAAAGTAAATTAGTTCAAAGCGATTTAATGCAATATTGGTAGTTCGTCGATTTTCAACTGTTGAGAAACGTTGTACCTACGTGAATTACATCGTCAGCACATGCAAAGCACATCAATCAATTATATTTAGTTTATTAATCACAATTATTATCATAAACCCAACGATTTCATCGAAATATAAGTATACGAGTAGGTACCTATATATTACAATTATTTTATATACCTACAAATCTGTTTTGTAATCATGCTAGATTTCCTCACCGAAGAAAGTAAATTTTACTCGATTTATATAATATATGCAATTGTTTTTGAGCCATAATAAGTTTAATATATATTTATTATGTACTTGTTTTTATAAGTTTTCATAAAATGTTGTTATTCTTTTTAAAAGCTTCTAACATTTTATTTTTTAATACCAATTAATTACAAATTAATCGATTAAAAAATATATGTAATTTTTAATAACAAAGATTTAATGGTAGGTATATTAATTATATGCTTTAGGGTTATATTATACAGTTGTCGAACTTTTTTACCTTATACACACGCAGAGTACCTAGTATCTGAGTAGTTATGGGTGAATTTCTTGATACGAGTAATAGGTTATAAAAATATAATGAATAAAGACGACAAGTTAAATAATGGTGGCTATAATGGCTATAATCTATGATAATTATAAATTAACAATAAAACAAAGAAGTTCTATCCATTTAAGTATATTTAAAAAACGATGTTTTTCCTATAATATCTAGTTATAAAATTAGAATTTATCGTCATAGGATATTTTAATAATTTTTAGTTACATTGTTACAAACTTTTTTTATACATAATTTTTTAAACTTGTTTTATTAATTATAGTACAAATACATACTAGAGGAGTTTGCATAAGTACAAGACAGTGAATCCACTGTAAAAATATTCACATTGTGCTTAATATTATGGATATTTTTAAATATTAGATTGTGAGAAAGGTGTAATAATGTTATGTTATTTTAGGAGCGAGCTAATTGTTTTACAATGATGTTTATTTGATTATTTGATTTAATTTTTAAATTTTTTATTAACTAATACATTTTTCTAATTATAAATTTTGAGATATTTAAATCCGAAAAATAAACATCTAAATAAATAATGTTAAATTAATAAATAAACAATTATTAAAGTTTATTAAAATTAGAATTTATTTTTTGCTAAATTACAAAAAAAAAAAAACTTAAAAATATTAAACAGAACAAAAGTTATTACAATTGTCAGATCTTCATGAGACACTGTTTATAAATATATTTATTTAATATTTTTCAAATCTAATCATATAATCATACTCAATTTTGAACTTTTTACATTTCAAAATTTTTTTTTTCTATGATATATTTATTTATTTATTTAATTAATTAAAATAAAATGTGTTTTTTGTTATTCAATAGGTACAAATTCAAAAAGATGGCAGTTTACACAATTACTACATTACTGATATTGGCTTTGACATTATCAAACATACATGATTTTATAGCATATCATTGTATTGGGCCTAAACTTAATGTAACATTGTTTAGTAACTTAGAGGTTGGATATTGTGAAACACCACCATCACCAACAACAAAAGAAGTACAAGGAATAAAACTTCTCCAAAGAGCTGATATTTGTACAAACAATAATAAATCGTACTTCATTTTCGTAAGTTATTTAATAATCAGGATACACAGCTATTAAGGCTGTAGAAGCAATTTACCTACTGAAATGCAGATCTGTTAATGTGTATTAATGCTAAACAGACTACATGCTATAATGAATTGCCAGTATCCTATAATAATAAAACTTATTTTATGGCGTCAAAAACCAATATTTTACAATCTTATGGAAGTCAAATAGATTGTAATAAGTAACTACTACCTGCATTTCGATTGGATTCGACATTCGACAGAATGGTATGGAATAGCTCAAGATGGTAGCAGGAATTTACTCTCATGACACTAAGGAAGCATTACAAAAACACATTACTACCACAAGAAATTTAAGAGGCCCCCAAAAAATATTACCAGACAATCCATGCTTATGTCGACCAAGGATTGCGATTAAAAAAGTTTAGTAGATGAAGATACAATTGGAAAAATAGTTGAAAACAGATTACAAAAGATGTGGGTTTGGTTTACAACATTTGGTACCAATGCGTCAGGATTTCTAGGTATATATTCTGGAATATAATTTTTGTTACAATTAATAATTATCACTGGACTTAATATAGCAAACTTTTGGTTAGAGTATCAAATTAATAGTGGGTTTATTCTCAGGAATAACACACTATATTATGCATAATGTACATAAGAAACGATCATCAAATTATGATTATTTTCTATTAACTTCTAACGATAAAAATATTGAAGACAGACCAATTTCATTTAAAAATAAAAAACAGCAATGATTAAGGAAAAAAACTCAAAACTACTCAATTTAAAAATATTTTATTACCTATTATTTATATTTATTATGAATTATTTATACAATAATTTGTACATTAATTATCTTTTATAATATTAATAATATTTTTCTTTGCAATTTTAGATTTTTTTGTGTATATTTTTGTCTAATTAGCTTCTATAACTTCCTATACTATACTATATATTCTATACTTCCTTACTCATAACCTATTTTGGAATATTATAGGCAATACAATTTTTTTACGTTACGTTACTTCACATACAGTTATTTAGGTACGTCAGCATAAAAAGTTATTCTTGATATTTCAGCCAAGTTGAAATTAGTTTTTATTTGTTCTTTGGTTGTAATATGTAGTAATGATTATAAAAAATAATCGAATGTCGAAACCATAGAAAAATAACAGAAATGTCTCCGATTCCAATGCTCGCATGGGCCAAAATCGACGTGACAACTGGCGTACTCTATGACATCCGCCATAACTAACAACAGAACGCAGCGCTTAAAGGGAGTATCCGCGTACAATTGTATATACGTGTGGCCAATCTGTAGTAATACATAATCAATGATATTAACTATGTGAACACTAATTAAATAGAAGTTTAACCGGTTCATTATGTTTTCTTAATTTATATTTATTTTCCTCGTTTACTAATTTATTATTATATTTTTTTAAGTTAGTTTCGACATTTTAAATCAATATTAAATTATAATAATGATTTTTGTTTGTAGGTAAACGGTTATGTATTTACAATTTAAAAAAGTAGAATCCGAACAACTTGATTATAACTTGTTGAATCATTTTAAAGATCAGAGTAAGTAATAAAGAATGTTTTTAATCGAGATCAGTTAATATAATTTTTTCCATTTTAACATTAAACCTAATCTAGTTATTTGAGTAATATTTATCTTGAACTTATGTTTATAATTTTGTTTAGGTTGGTATTTATTTCTCGGGTATGATAGAGTATAGTATTTTAATTTTCGATATCAAAGCAAAGGTTTAAAATGTTCCTAATAAAGTTCAATATCTAAAAGTTTAGTATCACAGAAAATAAAATAAATATTTAATGTGAATTAAGTCTCTTATCATAATTATAATAATAATATTTATTGGCTATCTGTAGATATATTTATGTAAAATTACAATAAAAAAAAATAACGAATACCTATAATGATCCAACTCACTACTGAAGATAACCTCTTATTAGTGTACTTATAATACCTAATCATGAATAAATAATTAAGATAATATAAACATTAAAAAGACAAAAAAATAAGAATGAAAAATAAATCAATAGGTAATTATTATTATAATTTAAGTTAAATCAATTAAATTCACATCGTGTACACTGTGCTCTTAAATATTGGGGCCCGGGTTTACCCATATTTTAACACACTTCTTGTATTTTATATAGGATTTACAATTTAAGATATAAGATGGTGTTTTATATATTAGTTTTAGACCTACCTGGGAAAAACAAAGGCTGGATTTTATCGTTCGGGTATTAGGGATTTCTATATTATTTTCCTGCCGTGTATTGTAGTGTGATGATTTGAAATTAATTAAATTCAATTTATAAGTCTATTTCAATTCTATTTTCGTACAGGAAAAACATTACATTCTTCAAATAATTGTGTGGAAGGATATGTTTTGGATTTGTTTAGTATTATTTTTATTATGCTTTTTTGGGCTATCAGTATCTTGCAACAATACCTATTCCACCACATGCAATTATACCATATTAAAGAATAGACTGGGTCATGGCAAATATACCATGCGTAATATTTGTATATTTAGGAATTTTCTTGCATTAATATATAGGTAGTGTAATTTTCGTAATTTCATGATTATGATATATATGTATGTGTTCCATCTTAGTTAAATATTTTTGTATTTCAGTGATAATATCGTAAAATTTGAACCAATCGGTTGTTGTACACGAGTAATCTGGAAATAATTTAAACTTCATAAAAACATTAAAAATTGTTAAAAAGATAAACAGTAAGTATTTATTAATTGAAAAAACAATGATAATAAAGTTAAATAAACATAATAACAAAGTTAGTATAAAAATGTAAAATTATCTTTATATTAAATCAATCTAATAATACGTTTTTTTGTTACATACAAATTGAAGGGGAAAAATCAAATTTTGAAATGACTAATTAACTGACCAATAAAGTAGGTACAAAATTATTAAAATTTTATTCACATACTACATAATAAATATTTTGCGCAAATATCAAATAACTTAAATTATTACTTTCCAAATTTTAATAAAAATATAATTTCTTTTTTCACAAACACTTATGCTTTCATATGAATATAGGTTTCTTAACATAGTTTTCCATGACGGGTATACTACTGAGGTAATCTAAATTTGATTTTTTAAATTTTTATTTTATTTTTTTTTAAATTTCAACTAAAACATAATACTTCAGAAATTGCTTTACTTAAAAACGCCTATTCTACTTCTTCTAAATCCATGAATGCACAATAGGTAGATAACCAATAACCAAAATAAAAATATGGGTCCAGTAAGGGGTAACTTCGTTTATCAGACAAGATAATCTTATTAGATGTATTACATTTGAAAGCAATTATAAATCATTGCATTCGAAAGAAAAATACGATTCTGAGAGGGGTTTCAATGTATAATAGTAATACTGTCAGTTATATAGCCGACCATTTAATGATATTCACCGTAAAACAAACCTAGCAATTTACCCGATTGAACGTAACCTTACTAATTACGTATACCTAGTGTTAATAATCTTTATTTACAATAGCTAGACGTAATGTAGTTAAATATTATTGTAATAATATTATACATTCAGTATAATTTCGTGTCAAGATTTTTATCTATCGTATTGTGCTTACAGTTTTCATAGTTGTTTTCTTCCAATAAATTACCAATTAATAAAACTTTAAAAAAATGAGTACATACAATATAAATCACCATGTTCATTGTATATTATTTGCATTTATATAATATAACAATTTGTGGATTTACCAAAATAAGAATTAAATCTATTTAGAAATGAACTGCAGGCTATTGAAGCAATAGTATTGTATCACATTCCGGCCTTATAATTTTAAATAAAATACTAATGTATTTATGTATTTATTTTTTGGCCGGTTGCCAATCTATAGTAATTTATAATCAATGTTAATATCTTGTGACTTTTTAAATAAATGAATCAATTACCGTCACATGCATCCTAAAAGTATTTTATTATATTTCACTACACTTGGTGGTCATCTGTGAGTGGTTAAAATGCGTATACCACAAGGTTCTTGGTTCGAATCCCAGGTAGAAAATTAGGTTCCTGGTCAACGAAATTTTTATCAATGGAGGTCAGATATAAACCGGCCATAATTACGAAATCTGTCAAAATTTGGTAACTATGCCTGTCATAGCTGTCAAGGACCGTCTTCGACTACCCTAATATGTAAAGGTGTAAACCTGGTCATTTTAGAGTAAGAAAAATAAGAGGACGTAAAAGTGTTAATGTTTTTTATGGTTTATTATTTATCATAAAATGTATTTAACTTATTTATATTTAACTTTTATTTATTGTTTTGGCCGATCGTAATTTTATCTATATTAATTGTAGACCGTTGATAAAGTCTACTTTATTATATATTGGAGTGTTGTGAAACTCGTTATTTTAAAATGACTTTTATTCACACCGTAATTTGATAAACTATTGTATAGCTGGAAATAAGAATACTTGAAAATCTAAGTTATAAACGAAAATATGCACTTAAAATAAGAATATGCTCTTAAAAAAAAATGACAAATATGCATTGAATAATCAAAAAAATGTGTAAAAGTTAAAAATATGCAAAATATGCAAAATAAAATTGGGGTTATTTTTATAAGAATGATATAAATCGTGCACATTTCCTATCAGATTTCAAAAAGCTTAAAAAAATAATAAATTTACATATAAATTCGTTCCCCCATTATAATATAGTATTACAGTGCTAATGTATACTAACTGAATGTGGATATTTTGAAAATTCAAAATATACACAATTACGAGTTAAAAACGAGGTGAGAGTGCTTAGTGAATTATCTTGTTTTAAAATAATACCCTCGTAGAGTATTTCGCGGAAGTTAAGTATTGCGTAATTGAACAGCTGAGCAATGGAACGTGTCATTTTAACCGATTTTGAATATCTGATACGTCTATAAAGTATACGTGACGTATATACTTCGAGGAGAATGATGAGTCATTGATGACTATTGCGAATATGAAAACGAACCGCGTACTTTTGTATAAAATATTAATAACCAAAAATGGTAGTTGTTTTCTAATAAAGTAATCTGTAAAAATAAAAATATTTATAGAATAAAAAAAAAAAAAAATGCCAAAGGAACGTGAGAACAATACCAACATGAACTGAAATTCGTTTAAAAATAGAAACTTCAATATAATATGCTTTGCAACGTATATTCAATATCGGACCCCGTGGATATCCGATTTTCGATTCCGGGCTTGGGGTTACAGGAGAGTGTATATGGTTAGATTAGGTCTTCCTCAGGAAAGTTCAGAGTCAATAGATAAAACCAGTCAGTTATACCGCGCCTGAAGATAATCTTGAAAATTTGACCCCCCAAAAACTTCTCACCGTATTATCAATCGAATTGAAAAGAGGAATTTATTGGTTTAACAATGATGCTTATTTTTAACTCGAAATAACTTTTCGAATGGAAAGAGTTGATGTGGAATTCTGGAGTAAAACACATTATTGATAACCAATTCATTCTAGGTGATAGATACATTCCAAAGATCATTTTTTTTCTAAAGTAGTTTAGTAAGTAAAGAAAAACTACCTTATATAATAGGATTTTTCGAGAAACGTAAAAATAACAAATAGAGTTTCCTAGGTTACTATATATATATTACTAAAATTATATATATGGCTACTTAATAAGATTTCCAATTTATTTTTATTTTTACAGTAAAAGTTTTTTGTAATATTACACTGAGCTCTGCTCAATATCGTTTTATTGGCTGCAATAGCTTATATTTTCTTTTAAATATTATATAATTACTAACATAATACTATATGGCGAGTAAAGTGCTTCCATCCTCTACTGGCTGACTTTTTATTTTGGTCCCTCAAAAGTATATCCACTTAGATAACAAATTTTATTGTTTTTTAATTCTTATTCTTTATAGTAAGGGTTTTCAAATTACCTACAATATTGTAACTCCTAAGAATAATTATTTAAATATTTAAATCATATTAAACCAATTTTACAATAAAAAAAAATCTATAATGATATATATTAAAGGTAAATATTATAGGATAAATAATACAACGATTATGATGTTTATTTATTATTTAATAATTAATTTGAAAAATGCACATTATTAAATTTATTAAAATAATTGTAAATAAATACATAGATCTGATAAAGTTATGGTTTGATGATTCAGGTTGACGCAAAATATTTACTGAGTTTAGTTATATTAAAATAAAAAAATGGAAAGAATGTTTAGCTAAAAGCTAATAGTTAACCAAAAATCAATTTGTTATAAACCTAACCTAACCTAAACCATCTTAACCAACTACATTATTTAAACATTTGTCCTACAGCATTAACGTTAAATAATAACAATACTACATTAATATAAACGAGTATATTTTCCTCCTAAATTATAAATATATCGATTTCCTCTACGGCCAAATTTCTATTCCTGGTTTCGATTTGTATGTTATTCTATACATAATATAATATTTTAAATAATGATATAATAATGAACGTATGTATATTGGATGAATCAAAATATTTGAATAAGAGGGTAGAGAATATAAGAATAAACTAGTATTGTAACAGACATTGATGTATTTGAATGTCTTTTTTGGTACCTAACAAATTTCAAGTTTTTGGAGGGAAATTACTATTTCTTTGGATATAGTATGATAATATGTGTAATATTATTATGATAATTGCATGGATGTAATTTAGTATATTTATATTACATTACGAATATTACAGTATATAACTTAATTGGATACGTCTAATTAAATTAATCGAGTAATTCGTATTTGGTGATTTTATACATGATATTTTTCATGTATTTCATTTATTTTTTCATATTAAAATTTACTAAAATAATCCAATAATATTTCTTAAATCTGTCAGATGTATAATTCAAAAATAAAAACCTTAGAAGGATATTTTTTTTTCGCTGAAAAAGTATTTAAAAATTTAAATAGTTATACTAAAGTATAAAAACTGCATACAGTTATTTAAAATGCTTTCAAATACTAATATTATTAAAGAGTATTCTAAAAAAAATAAACTGTATTAATATACCTAAGTGAAAAGTCTGAATCGGCAATTTTATGACCGTGATTAATCTAATAATCGAATAACCATGGACCACGAAAAATCCTCCTAAAAAGAAGATTGAAATTATAAAATTTTAAATTGTTTTAGTTTATTCAATATAAAACTATATTCTTATATTTTTGTCTATAAGATAATTTTCATCGCATTGTATGTTTATTATTTTTATGATAAAATTATTATTGGATACAATTTAGAATATATGGGTCGTATTTGGTCTCGTTATATATAATGTAAGTCATCTAGAAATATTTTTAAGTACAAACAAATATTACCAGCATTAATATTATCTGAATTTAGAGCACAATTTTCTTCAATACTTTAATACTAATAATAATTTAATACTAGTGTACAGAACACTAGATTGTAAGTATAATTGTGTTGGCAAAGATAGCTTTCAAGCATAGGTAATAGAGTAAAGTTTAATTAATAAATTCAGTTATTTTCAACATTGTAACTTAAGAATAAGTTACATGTGTATACTTTTATACCAAAAATGTAAAAGACATTTCAAGAAAAATGAAAATCTAACATTCGAAATATGTTTAAAAATAATATTTCGTTTTTTAATTGGTCCTATGCCAGGACCATTTTTTATTATTATGTTTTCATGATAGTTCTAAGTAATTAAAACAATGTTTACGTAAAACAGACCAAAATAAAATAGCCAAGTGAGCTTATCTTTTATAACACTAAAAATTTGGTTGGTGATAACAATTATCATAGAAAACCTAGTCAAGGTTTTAAAAGCTTCTAAATATTTAGATAACCATTCAAGAATGATTTCTTTGATAATTTATCTTCAACAAAAAAACATTCATGTTTTTTTCTATATATTTTCTAATAAACTTTTAAATAATTATATATTTATTATCATTTAATTGTCTATTTTTAATACATACTTACATATTGTTTACTAGCTTAAGAATATGAACTTATTTTATTACCAAAAAAAAGTTGTCATATCCATACTATAATACTAGTTAATTTACTGTATTGTAAACATATTAAAATTTAAATAAATAACAAATATAAAACTTATATATAATGTTTACAAAAATTAATAATTTTTATTCGTTCAAAGTTAATTAAAAAAAAATATATATATTTTACATATGATAAAATTGCTATACAAATACGGTACACTTTTTATTCACATTAATACATTATAAAATTATATCTAATTATTTTAATTAATTTTTATTTTATATTTTAATAATAAAACAGAACATTTCATTTAATATGTTTGAAATAAAATCTACGGATAAAATGCATTAATAATTTAATTAACCGAGTAAAACTGATTTAAATTAGGTTTAAAAATCTGATTATACTATTTAGATAAATGTCATTGCTCATTAATTTATTATTTTTATTATAGATTAATTAAATTTGTTAATTAAAAAAATTAATTAATTTATTGAATATTTTTTTATTTAAAGTTTATTAAGTTTATTAATTAAATACAATTAATTAATTATTTTAATTAACATTAAATCTTGAAAAAAATATTCTAATTAACTTAACATTAACTAATAAGTTATTAAACATTGCCCGTCCTTGTGGAATTAGCTTACATGTTAAATACTAAAATACTAAAATGGTGTTTTTAATCATAGAACAGATTATATCGTACCGATTTGTTAACGTGGTTCTTATTTATCAAATTAAATTGAGGTCGCCATTACTAGTGTCAAGACATTACTTAAGATTTAAATAAATCAATGTAATCGACAAGTTTTCCTCACCTACACACCTATATATTGAGCATGCTCGTATTATTATCCACGTTGTTATTACTCGTATTTGTCATAAAACTTTTCACGAAAACGTGTCATTGTTCTAGTAAAGTCATTAAATTCGATTATTTAAGAGCACACAAGAATATTGTAAGTGTCACCCGGAATATAATATTATGAAGAATCATCATCGTTTTCGTCGTCGTCGTCATCTATCAACGGCATTTCCTACACGTCTTGTCTCGCATCCAACTTGGACCATATATCTTCCGGTAGTACACAAAAAAAGAAACACGTTTGAACTTGTATTTTAACAAACATTTTATTCTCCATGAACAGTGGCGATGGCGGTGGTGAAGAGGACACAGGGGGCGCCAATAGAGATGGAGCTGCGTCACAGCAACAGCACTCGTTTCTTTTTCGTATAACTTTTCTCAAAGATTTAAGGTCTCTGAAGACTCGTTAATAATATTACTTAATGAATGATCGTACATTATAAGTATGGCGATGTTTGATTAATTATTTACGTGAAACAACGGTATTATTATTTCTCACGATCATCAACGACACTCTTATTGCAACAGCTATACGTGCTGAAAAGATAAATTAAATTTTTAAACCTTCCCGTTACCCATGCTAATTTCATCTTTGTTTCGAAAATACAATGTTGTTGTCCCGTACAAACTAATTGAACTAATTAAATCCAACCCAATTTGAATAAAATCTTTTTCGCTTTACGAAAAATTCGTTCTATTCTTTCGTTTTAATATCAGTGTTGGGAAATATCTTGATAAATTAATTTTATATAAAATGAATATATATTTATCTAGATAAATACTATTTATCTTTTATCTTCTCTATATAAAATTTAACTTATTTATCTTTATCTGCATCTAGATAAAAAAAATATAGTTATCTAGACGTACTTATCTCAATAACTAATTATTGTATATTTAAAAACAAAATTTTGAATTTTATAAGGAAAATTAATTTTTAAATAAAACATATTTTCTCTTGTGTTGAGAAGCACAAATAATTTAGTTTTATTTTACAAAAGTAAGGAAAAATTATATTTGTGTTTCCTTTTCTCATTATGATGTTCCAACTTAGAAGCTTTAGTACTCTTATTTCTTTAATCGAAACCGTTATCTTACTTTCTATGTAATTAACGAACTTATCAACATTTTTTGGAACATTCGATTTAATGAAAAGTAATAACTGCAAATAAAATGGAATTTCATGTGGGTAATATAACTGGACGTAACAATTTTTTTTTTTAAAAAGTTAGTTACATTTAATTAAAATTTTATCAAATGTTTAAATCTTAATGTTATAATACAGTTTTATAAAATTACATTTATATTTTGAAAAATGAGAAGAACATTTTTTTAAATTAATGCGGGTGCACGAGTTATGGAAATGCTCCCAATAATAGCAACCCAAACCCTTACCTAATCAAATATTTTGATATCCTTAAATAGTAGAATCCTCCATTAATCCATGCTTATTCCCTACTCGAGATAAAAATTAAAATGTTAAATTACAAAGTGACACTTTCGGTAAATTATCCATTCAATTACCTATTTAAATAATTATAATTAGAATCATCTTATATTTTTCTAGATAAAAGTTAATTTAACTTTATCTAGTTACAATTCAGATTAATAATGGCCTCTGTTTTTGCATAATTTATAAAAAAATATTACAAAAATCATCAAAAACAATTTTTGAAAAATTTTAAAATACCCTTTTTAAAGATATTTATCGATATTATTGAGAAAAATGTTGATGAATTAGGTAGAATTTTGAATGAATGAGATCAATAATTGATAATTCTAATAGTACCTACAGAAAGTATTTCAAAATTGTAGCTAAATATATTTATCTAAAAATATTAAAAAGTGTTTTTTAACAAAATTGTTTTCTCAATGTCATTGATAAATAACTCTATAAAATGGCTATTTTTAATTTTTTTATAATATTTTTTGAAAATATCTAAAATGTTTTTAACGATTTAAAAATTTTTTTTTTTTTGTAAATCGTGTAAAAACAGAGGCCATAAATCGTATTTTTTTATTTAAAAGAATACAGTAATCCTTGGTATACACTATAATAACTTTATCCTTATAATTAATTTGATAAGCAATATGACCCCGGTACTGGCTTTTATATTTATTATATAACTGATTAAATAAGTATTTTTATTTGTCAAAAATTAAATAAGAAATATATTTTAATATTTGATGTAATTCCAACTTAGATGACATCGCGATCAGTGGGCAAAAGAGTAATGGAAATAATAATTTCGAAATTCGAATAATATTATAATTATATCACATTATATTACATTCAAATTTATGTAAACGTATTGCATAATTTAATAATACTAGAATATTTTGTTATATAACTTTTATCATTAATAATTTATCGTATGTGTGCATTTCTAACTTGTATATTTTTTTAAAATTTTGTAAAAAAATAAAGATCACTAACTACACCTGTTGACAATATATAAACCATATTGCGACGCGTGTCTTAGTCGATGGGCAAATTTAATATTTTATTTGCACTTATATACTTAAACACTTGAAAATATAATATTAGACATAACTATATACAGGTAGAAAAATAAATTAGTTCTCTATACTTAAATACCATAAATTTGACCTTTTAATAATAATTAGAAATTATAGTAGGAGAATTCTATATAATTCTGTTATGATGTACTTGCATGCCATGGGGCGGAGTATACAAAAGTACAATTTTAAAATTTAATATTTTCTACACCGTAAAATAGTATATATATATGATAAAGATTATCGTCTATGAATAACTTATAAAACCTCTACGGTGATAACACACCAGCAATATTATAATTATTATTGTTATAAAGTCAATAACACCAGAAAGCTTAAAATAATGTGTATACTGAAAATTGGCAGCATTAGAATCACAATTAATAAATATTTTATAATTTTATAATTAAAATTATATTTTCAATAAATATTGTGGAATTTAATAATGATAAAGATGTATAATATTTGATAATGAATAATTTGTTTGTAATTATTATTATATTATGTTCTGGCTACACAAGTTTTGTGGTCGATAAACTATTTGCTTTAAATTTTTTAATTTTGGTTCTTAGTTTATATTAGATATAGAATATGGGGCTTACTAACTAATGAAACGCAAATAAATTCAATTCCTTCTTCAAAAGTCATTACTTGATATGTAATTACTTTATGAAAAAAATGTATATTTATTAATTTATAGTTTTTAAAATTTAGTTGTATTAAAATGATTTGTTACCAGAATAAAATGTTTATAATTTCCCATAAGCCATTTTTTTACATTTTACATAATTATGCATTAATTAATATAGTTCATTTTTATCATATTTTTACAACATTAATGATTTATTTATCTTATTTATTTATGATGGAATAATATAGAAATTGATTGCAAATTGAATGTAATTTTTATATTTAGTCTACAACACATTCAAGTCAAAGAAGATGATAAACGCGATAATAAAATTTTCAATAAAATGTTATGAATATTTAAAAAATAAAAAGCCGGTCAATAGGGGGTGGAAGCACTTCGCTCATTGGGTAGGATACTGGTGGTAGATATATTGAATTTTTAAGGAATGATAAATCATTTTTTTCTAAAAAAAAAACGATTCTGAACGAAGCTTCGGTGGATATACTTGACAATTATTGCAGATTAAAATAATAATATATATATATATATATATATATGGTCTTAAAAACTAAAATTAATCCTATTATTAATTAAATGTCTCAAATTTTCATATATTGTTATAAATAGCCAGAAATAGGTAAAAAAATGTGTAATGTAAGGTAGCAGTTTGGTTGACTACAAAGCTCATTTTCCTAAAATACCTAAAATACTTCCTTAAACGTAAAAAGGCCCTCCCAACTTATTTTTATCTTTCACGAATAGCCGACTGATAATACGATTTTACCGACTAAAGAAACTTTTTAGCTAGTTACGCACCCGTATATACTATAATAATATGATATCTGTATTTAAATGTGTTATAATGATTATATACGTGAAAAAAATAAAATATAAAATTTTTTCAAAATTACACTAGAGAGTACTACATTGGTATATAGTGATAAGAGTATAATCGTTATCGTAGTTATAAATGACTGGTTGTACAACTTGTAGTTTCACAAGTTGTATGCATGTGTGTCAATGATAACACATTACAAGTTGATACGATTTTCGCTTACGATTATCGTATGACACATTGTACGACACATCGTATCCTGTGTAGGACGTTTAAGACAGGCCCGTGACCACACATATAGAGGTCAGATTTGAGTGATTGGTCATCATCTTCCCTTTCTTCAATATTACATAATATACTGTCTATATCGATAATGGAGAATTATAAGAAGGGCACTGTACATTTTCCATGTTGATTCTTGCATAGTATTTATATAATGGTATTGGGTCATTTCTAATGACACTAAAGATATGATTATAGAGAATCTAAATATCAAGTATATAGATTAATAAAATGATCGATTTATAGGCGATTGTTAAAACACAAACATTCTGGACAAATCGTTTTTTTACGACTATTATTTTATAATTATAATGAATTATTTGTAACTGTGTTATTTGCGATTGCGACAAAGTTCACAGTAACAAAGGATTTATTTTTTAAATAATTTTAATAAACTTACAAATATTCCGGGGTAGAGACCAAAAAGTTGGACCACGAATAGTTATAAATAATACAAAGGATTTTCAAAAGCCTATTTAAATTGTAATTAACAGTTTTATAAAGTTAAAACTGCTTAAAACCATTAACCGATTAGAAGAAATAGGAAGTGGTATTTAACCGTGAACCGGTAACCAGTGTTAATACTCAAAGAACCGTTTATCAATATATATATATATATATATATATATTTATTCAAAAACTACTTAATATCGGTTACTAGTTTTAAAATTTTCCAGTCATCGCTATTTTTTAAAGCGGTTTTATGCTCTGTTTTTTGTTTTATTAATTAAAGTTCAATACCTAATGGATTGACGTTGTTATTTATTCACTGGAATATTTATATTATTTAGTCAATTTTTACTATTTACCCGCCAGGATGAGCTCAAAAAACAAATAAGAAAAGCACATAGTAAATCGATTATTTATAGTACGTTCTTATATATAAAATGCGAATTCCAAATACTTTTTTTTTCGTGAAAAAAAAAAAAACATTATTATTTATTTATTTAATTCCCCGGCTCATTTATACGCCCGCCGGCATCATATTCATTTTCCATTACCGTACTTATTCTTCGGTTGTTTTGAGATTTTTTAGCGTTTCGTTCTTCTGCATTCTCGATTTTTCTCCGATGTTTCGATGCCGGAAAGAGAAAACGAGTTTCCGAAAACGCCACCCCGCCATAATTACTCGAGTCTCAATATCACTCGCGTGCTGTAATCTTATCGCCTCAAATTCCTAAAATAAAATTTTCCGACATTTTTCGATACCGCGGACAGCACATTTACGTTCCCTAGATATTTTAACCCCCGAATACACATTTCTTTTTCTTCGAATCATGCTCGTCCAACTATGATGTTCGTTCCGAAAATATGTGTAAGTTATGTAATAAAATACAGTGTCGTCCGTTATCTGAATTATGTATATACGAGAACTTTTGACCACTTCATCATCTTGAATAGATTCTTGCTTATAGTGACTTTAGAACGGTTAGATTAAACGTACTATAGATACCGTTCCCAGTTAGAATTCCACTCACCCGATGCAGGTAATTTCAGATTTTTTTACATCGGTATCGGCGTTGGTGTATCCAATATAATCCTATTATATTTTCTTATCATTATAACTTGTATTATTTAATGTTTATTGAAATTTTTTTTTTTTTTTTTTTGTTAGTTTATTTAAAATACATATTGTACACATACACGAGTGTTGAGTTCTTATAAAAAAAAAAAAAAACAAAAATAGTTTATTCGATCAATTTTTTTTAATAACCTACGTAATTTTTCAACTTATTTAAACGAAACACTTTAGGGATGAAAGACTATCTTTTAAAAAGCGAAGGCAACTTCACGCAGTAGGCGGAATATTTGTCAAATTATTTTATTAATAGTATTATTTCCCGAAAATATTCGGTAACCGACTATTACAGATCCCTATCACTCATTCCACTTATGAAGTGTCGCACTCAAAACAGTTATACTAACAAGGTACCACACTCAAACAGTGTTGACTTTTCAAGTAGTTTCACTCAAAAGGAGTTGCACTTTCAAGAAGTTACAACCGGTAGGTGTTGCACTGAAGCTAGTAGATAAATAAAACATTACTCAATAGATACATGTCTAAAAGATGATGTTTTATTGACAACCGCATTAAATATGAATCATAGAACAATTTTAGTAATAAATATATGAATAAAAAGGGATTAACTAGAAGATACATGAAAATATGTCTTACAAGTTGGTACTCGGAAGTCAATCAATGATTAGGACAGATGGATAATCGACTTAGTTAGTGAGAACGTTTGATAACGATTGAAATAAAAGATATATTAGCCTCATATTCATAGTTGACAAGTATATGAAAAACGAGAGAAACATAAACAGAAGTATAATTGATATTTTTAAACAAAATATTTATCTTAACAGGTAAACTACTTGTATTGCAGGTGTTTTTTAAACACAATAGTCAAAATATTATTCAATTATTAATTTTGTGGATCAACAATATTATTAAAATATAATTTTACTTTCCGAGAATCTTTTAGAAATATATTATATTTATATATATATATATATATAAATTTTTTTTTTTCAGTAGGTAATTTCATTGTATCAAAACATTTGTTGAAGGAAATAAAAATTTTATTTTTTCTGTTTTAATTTAGAAATTTATGATTCAGATTTCAATTTTAGACGTATATATATAATATATATAATATGAAATTTACGTATCTGAATTCAGATTCGCCATAATAATTTTACACGATTTTCTGGCATTGATTTAATTTAAAAACTCAGCTTATTTCAATAGAGATTTTCGATAATATATAATCCTCTCTAATTTAAATATTAATAATTAAATATTAATTATAATAATTAATTTTATAATAATAATAATTTTAATTGGAAATTTTGATTCATACATTGCATATTAAGATAAAAGTTATAATTGCAGTTTATAAACACATTTTAAAATATAGAGTACATATAATATTAAGTAGTGGCCTAGCCAGAAAGGATTTGGGTGTTTAACACCCCATTGCCAGTTTTTCATATGTTTTAACCTTATAAACATATTATAATTTATACATTTTATTTAAATTTTTAAATTTGTCTGTATATACACTATTGAACTTGGTCCTTGAATGGTCCAATAACAGTATGAGTATTGAGCAACAAACCTAAAAAAAAATATAAAACCTATGGTTAAATTTATATAATTCTCCCCTAATTACATAATACTGGCTACGTCACTAATACTGAGTAAGTATAAGAAAAGTGTAGTATAAATTCCCCGTTTATAATATTATTAGTATTATTATTATTTGTTTTATTATAACTAATAATCTATTTTGGTTCTATATACAATTTTTATAATTTTGTATACTTTTATGTACCTAATGCTATAATTTACTTCCGAATACAAAATAAAATATGTATTTTTCCATGAAAAGATCAGAAAATTTAAATTAATATTGATTTTCAAAATCATAATACAAGTATTACATTAAAATGTATCGTAAAAAATGTTATGTATAATTTTCGGAAACAATTTTCATATAAAGATGCTTCAAAATTCGATTACTGTTCGATGTAGCATTGTAGCATATTTTATATCTTAGATCTTGTTATCTTATTTTGACATCTTACAGTTGTTATTGAATAAGAATACTATTGAATGTGTTCAATATAAAAGTTTATTCAATTCTTTTCGTTTAAATGTACCATCAACCTATAGAAAATTTACTTTCTCTTACTACACATCAGTATATGTCTACTAAATCTTAAAAAATTGAAAAGAGCCGGTTGCAGAGACGTACTTAGAAATTTGGCGCCCGGGTGCTAATGTCTTTCGGCCCCCCCCTCCCACAAAAATTATTTGACTTTTTCCACCTACTGAGCGCGTCGGAGCTTACCTTCCAGTAACCACCCGTAGGCCATAATAATAGCCTTTACGATATTGTTATATTTTCAGGCGTTTTCTAACTTATTTGTTACATTTTTGTTTTTAATATATTTGTATTCTCTAGTGGAACCAGTTCATATTGACTATTTAATCAAAAATAT